>MTQE01001424.1:8656795-8675734 GCA_014337955.1 Aspidoscelis marmoratus
GGGGGGGGGGAGAGAGAGAGGAGAAAAAAGCGGGAGGGGGACTGTTCCCTCTTAAATTCCAAGCATTAGACCGGGGAAGGAGGAAAGAATCCCTGCGCAAGATCCAAAACCTCCTAGGAGGTGCGGAGGAGAGAAAATTCCTAACATTCATTTTCTTTTTTTGGGGGGGGCACGTTCCGAAATCCCAACCCGTGGGGGGGGGGAAGGTGGATGCGATCCTTGTTCTGTATTGGTACCATGCCGGCGAGAGAAGACCCCACACGGGAGGCTCGGGCTGGGGGGGGGTCGCTGGAAGAGCGCGCCGCGTCCCTTTCCCTTTAAATCCCTTCTAAAGGACGGGAGGCGAGCGGGAACAATCCGTTTTGAAGGCGGGGGGGAGAGCGAGGGCGTCTGCATCGAAGGCGAGGCGGGAAAGACGAGAGAGAGAGAATTTCCCCCTCGAAGTGGCGGAGAGCTGCCGCGCACGCTTCGCTTTGGGGTCCGTTTTGGAGAGGCCACCCCGGTAGTTCTACTCGAACTCCCCCCAAGTCAGCCGCCGCCGAGCCCCGTGGCAAGGAGGTCCCAGGAAAGGGCGCCTTGGGTCGCCGCTCGGAACCCTCGAGGTGCCAAATTCCCCCCTAGGAGGGTCCCAAATTCTACCCCCTCCCCAAACTCTCCTTGCGCCCAAGCCGGGAGAGAAGGGGGGGGGGAAGGCGCATCTTCTCCCTATGCCGAGAAAGCGCCTCGGAAGACGCCTAAAGCTGAAAGCGTAGCAAAATGTACATTAAAAAGGCATCCAAAAAGTAACCGACCCCATTTCCCCCCCCCAAAAAAAAAAACCGAGGCGGGCTCCGCTGTTCCTAAAACTGGAAGAAATCAGACCCTCTCGTAATCCTAAAACTCACTTCCAGACCCGGGATGGAGGTTTGGGGAGGGAAAGAGAAAGAGAAAGGCGAGGGAAGCGAAGACAGAAAGCCCGAAAGGAGGACCACGGAGGGAACAGGGAAAATTCCACCTAACCTGCAAACTGCTGGTTCGAAACCGAGCCCATCCTGCGCACCCCTGCTGGAAATGGTGGACTCCGGCGGCGGGTCCAGTCCAGCGGCCTTCTTTGCCCTCTCTGCCGGCCGGCCAGGCAGACTCTCTCGGTTGGCGAGGGGTGTCACCGCCGTTTAGCAGGAGCGGCCCCCAAAAAAACGCGCAGGGAGGGAAGAAGGCCCTCTCCGCTCGGGGAGGGAGGGGTGGGTGGGTGGTGGAAGATTCAAAACAAGAGAGGGAGAGGGGGGGAGGTTTGCTACATCTTGACTCCAACAATAGCAGTGGGAGGGCCTCTCCCTGGCCTTCTAAAGCTTCCCAAATTTCTAAGAGACAATAGAATTCCCCCAACGCCTAACCTTACCAGCTTTCCCCTCCCCCCGGGTTGCCTCCCTCCTCCTCCTCCCCCCCTCCTCCTCTCCCCCCTTGAAGCGCTCTGCCACCTTCCCAAGAGACAATCGCAGCGGCAGCAACCTTTTCGCCATCCTGCGCGAACTTAGCGGCTCATGGTAGCAGAGACTAGTGGTTAGCGTCAGCGGAACGCGCGCGCGCCTGCAGAGAAAGAGGGGGGGGGCAAACTTTTTTAAAAATTAACAAAGCACAGGAAAGAAACTTGGCATCGTCCCCTTTCTGGCTTGTATTGGTGACGTTGAAAGAGAGTGAGTTTGATTTTTGACTTTTTTGGGGGAAAAATCGCGCTTGCTTGCTTGCTTGCTTGCTTGCTTGCTTTGCTTTGCTTTGCTTTGCTTTGCTTTATTTATTTATTTATTTATTTATTTATTTATTTATTTATTTATAATCCAAAGAGTCGCTGCTTTCCCGAAATCTGTTTGGCCGGATTCAGCTTCACGTGGGCTCATTCATTCATTCATTCATTCATTCATTCATTCATACACGGGCGGGCGCGCGCACACATCTACACACACACACGAAGTCGTTTCCCACGTGACACTCAATTGCATTTCTCTCTCTCTCTCGGTTCCCAATTACGCATTCCAAGAGGGATCCCCGTTCCCCCGCCCTCCCACCCGCCCCTCCCGCTCCAGTAGAGGAGAATGGGGGGGGCGCACCCAGGCTTCCTGGATGGAAGGCACCGGAGGAGGGAGGGGACAAGAGATTACCTGCTAAGAAGAAATAATTTCTCCCCCCCCCCGCTCCGCCCTGGATCCCTTCGGCCACCCCCAGGACCCTCTTAGCTTCCATGATTGAGCCACGTCCCTCCTCCGATCTCTCGCCTGGTGAGTTTCCCCTAGGCGTGACCCGCTTGGAGGGAGAGCAGCGCAGCAGCAGCCCCAGTTTTGGGGGCGGGGGGAAGCCCTCCTGTGCCCAAACGATTTTGGAGTCTCGGCTGGCTTTGGGGTGGGAATGCCAAAAGGGTCGCTGCTCCGCTCGGTCCGCTCTGTCCTCCTTTCCCTACACCTTACGCTGGGACTCTCTCGCTCCTTCCTTTCTTATTTTTTCTTGGATCTGTTTGTTACCGCCCTGGCGTGGATCCTGCTTGGGATGAGTTTGGGCATAATGGGGGAAAGATGCGGGGGGGTTTTGGGAGGGGGGAAGCGGGATTATTCGGAGAGCAAAGCCGCTCCTAACCTAGGCTTTAGACGTTTTTAAAGCCACGAGTGTATCCCCACGCTTAAAAGTCGGATTTCTTTCTAGTTGATCATTAGTGGAAACAAAACCATAGTTGCTGTAGATTTTTAAAGGGTGGGTCCCCCCCCACCCCCCAGGATGCAAATGGAGCGGTCTAGCTCCTCACACACACACACACACCACGCCCGACCCTTCACTTCAGAGACCATTATTTAAGGAAGCAAGAACTCCTTCGGGTTGGGGCCGGAGGCGAAACGAAACTTCTATAAGCCGGAATGAGAAGGTCGGATATTTAGAGGTGAATTCGCCGAGGTGGAGAGAGAAATGCATTTTTCTCACTCTCTTTTCCCCGGTAAGAAGGGGAAAACAACTTTTTAGAAAATAAAAATCGATTTAAATTATCACCGTCCAAGCTGCGTTCACACGTACGTTACATTTTAATCCAGTTTCAGTCCACATGTCAAGCGGTTTTCTTTCAGCATTACCTAACTCAGAAAATCTACCCTTTGCTTAGATAAAGCGGAAAGAAAACGGCTTTGAACCACTTTGCTGATGCGTTCTCTCGCTCTGAAAGTGGTCTGAAACCGAATTAAAAATTACAGTACTGTGGACCAATACTGTAATGCAAATATTTCGATTCTAAAGCATTGTTTCAATGCAGTGCTCTACATGAAACAATTGCGGCTAAGCATAACCGAGTGGCAGTTTTGCTCACGTTGTCGGTAGCATGGAAAAGTAAATAACTGATTGATTAATAAATTAATTAAACTGCAAAAATGACCAGAGACGCTTTAAACAATTATTTGCGGGCCGAACCAGGCAGTTTTATTTTAATCAAGACATTTGTTTGTTTTAAAACTACAAAAACAGATTTAATTTTTAAAAAAATTGCAGGGACAGGTATGTTACTCCCGCGTCTCTGGCGCCCTCCCAAATCACGTCTGCGCCCTATACGAATGCACAAACGCACGTGTGTGTTGTGCTGATGTCTATATTATCCCTTTGCAACCTGAGGGCTGATTGATTAGGTGGGGGCGGTGCCTGGTTGCTGCTTAAAAGGCAATCAGATAAAATGAGAGGCGAATCGATGCTCCCAAGGTGCTGATGGATTGGCGAGGGGGTCGAGGAGGCCCCTGGAGAAAAGCAGGCCGAGCCTCTCCGTGGGCAGGAAAAGACCGAAGCTGTTCCGCTTTATACCCATTCCCAGCTCCACCTCTGGCCTGCCTGAACTTTCCCGGTTGGAGATCCGCCTGTATCTCTCTCCCCCCCCCCTCCCAAATTGGCAGATGTTCTCCAGGTCCATATTTTTGTGGCCTTTTGGGTGAGCTGGGATGGGTTGAGAGAGGGAGGGTGGAAGGGTCCTGTCCCTCTGCTTCCTCCCCTTCTTCTTCTCGTGCCCATCTTGTGGTCTCCTAGTGGAGATTGGCGACGGGGCGGGGAGATCAGGCCTGATTTTGGGATGCTGCTGCTGCTGCCTGGGAAGAGGAGAGGAAAGGGCAGTGTTCAATTTCTCCTCCCCCTCCCTCTCTCTCTCTCGCTCGCTCCCTTCCCCCTCCCTTTAGGGGAGAGATTTCACGGCTGGCCGAGGACAATGGCCGAGTGACCAGGGCGAACTCGGGAGGCAAATAGCCCCTCCATTTCCGGTGCTCAGTTCAAACTGGACAATACCGGCTAGCTATTCCCCTGAAGCAAAGCCGAGCCCATTAAAGGGGCAGAAACCTTCATCTTCCAAAGCCCAATTCCAGGGCCCTGGCATGGTTGCCTGGCTGTGTCTTTCTATCTCTGGGCCTTTTGGCTTTTCCCTCCCCTTTCCCCCTTCCTTTGGATTAACCCCAAAGCCAGAGCAACCCCCCAAAAAGGGAGGGAGGAGGAAGAGGAAAAGAAGGACTCTTTTCTCATGAAATGCATCTCTCAGCTGTCTGGAAATGCCTAGCCACTAACCTTTTCAGCTCGGTCAGGCCAGGGCCAGTTCCCTGACCAGGGAAAGCTCCAGTGACCTTCAAAGTGTGGAGGTGCGCATGTGGGGACCCCAGAACTAACATGAGATCTGTCCAAGAACTCTCTTGCTCAACCAGTCTTGGCATGGCAGAAAGCTTCAACACTAACCCACAGACACGAGAAGGTGCAGGCTGGTGTGTGTCAAAAGACCCAGGAATATGTAAATCCATAAATGCATTATATATACCTTTTGCTAGGCAGGAGCAGTTTGCATTATTATTACTCGTACGTGACCCTTCGTTCTAGGTACTTCCGTTCCTTCTGGACATCAAATGTTACTTCCCCTGTAGGCCTTCAAGTGAAACTAGGAAATTATTTTTAAATCTTGTCCTCACCAAAAAGGTCCTGTCTGTCTCAGTCTGAGCAAGGCAAACCTGATCGGGCAAGACGTGGTTAAAGCACACAAGAGGAGTGGGGAGAAATTTAACATCCTCCTTCAAACCCATTCAGAATGGAGTTTGGGGCATTAGATGATCCCATGGCTTTACCACGAAACCAGCTTGTTTACGATTGATTTGGTCTGTTTATTGTTTGAAGACCCTTAAGGAACTGCTGAAAGAAAATAAATCTTCTGATCCACAAACTGCCCAGCTGAATTCTCAAGGAAGGAAATGGTGTGTCTGAAAAGAGGGGAACTTTCCTTAATGCCTAAGCGCAGTTTTGCCTGATGTTTGCTAGAGCTGCTCACCTCCCTGATGTGAAAGAGAATCCCTTTGTTTGGCCACCTCTGAGCCTTGAAAAGACGAATCTAGCCTGGGCCTGTTTACTTAGAATAGGCCCAGCCCAGGGGCTTTATTTCAAGTGAGAGGATAGGGCTGCCCAAAATAGATTTGCCTTCCTTCCCACCACATTCTTGCATCCACTGTCCTCCTGAGTGGATTTCTCAATAAATTCAACAAAATTAGCTATTGGGTGGCTGAACCCCAAGAGCTTAAATGGTGCCCCATCACTCAAGGCTCACCCTTCTCCTGTATTAAAATCCTCCCTTTACTAGGAGTTGCATGTCCAGCTCCTATAACTGCTACTACACAAAGTAGAGAGTCTAATAAAGTGAATGGTAGAGTGGCTTCTCTATCTGTCTGTCTGTCTGTCTGTCTGTCTGTCTGTCTGTCTGTCTGTCTGTCTGTCTGTCTGTCTATCTATCTATCTTCCTCCTCCTTTGTAAAAATGTCGGAATAAGATTTCTCTCTAGATAGCATTGCATGCCAGTGAAGTGCTGGCAAGTAACTCAATACGGTTATGTGATTTTAAACTGCAAGTTGTCCGGACTACATCCCATGATCTGAGCCTTCCGTCCCGCCCGCCCCCCCCCCAAGTAGCACGTGGAGCGGAGGGTCAGTATCGAATTCTGAACAATACTGACCGAAGAGAAAAGATACGGTGGAGATGCGCGCTCTGTCCAAGGTGCTGAATGCCGCCGATCAATGGCCCTCTGGAGCTCTCCAGGGTGCTGAAAGATACCATTGCTACACGTTGTCAGCAGTTCAGAGTGGGGAATAAATTAGGGAGAATTTTTGTGTGTGTTCGCTTCGTATTTGTGTAGATAGTGGCAGGATATGTATCCACTGCAAATGTTCTTTGAATGCTATTTGAATCGGATTTGAATCCCTGAGCCAGTTTGGTCTAGTGGTTAGGGAATCGGACTCTTATCTGGGAATACCGAGTTCGATTCTGCCCTCCCCCATGAAGCCAGCTGGGTGACCTTGGGCTAGTCACAGCTCTCTTCTGAGCTCTCACAGCCCCACCTGCCTCACGGGGTGTCTGTTGTGGGGAGAAGAATAGAAGCTTTGTCAGCCACTTTGAATCCCCTTAAATGGGTGAGAAAAGCAGGGTAGAAAAGCCAACTCTGCTGCTGCTGCTGCCAGCCATGCCTCTGAATCCCCTGCAAATCTGTTCCAAATCTGCTTTCAGTCCCCTCTGAATGCTTCAAATCTGTTCTAAATCCACTTTGAATCTGCTGTAGATGTGACTGGGCAGCCACTTTGCTGCCTCCCTAGGTTTGAGAATATAATGAGACATTGAACGAGTGCAAAAAAGCATTCACTGCACATTCAAATGTAGGCAACATCCAATTGGAATGTGAATATATGAATTCCATCGAATTTCAGATCTAATGAATATTCATGCACATCCCTGGAATAAATATGAAAACAAGCCAAAATTGATAGGAATTGGTGTTTCCTTTAGGTAAACATATTTTATATTTGCCTTGTTTAAACCAATACAATTAATAGCCTCATAGGAGCATTAACAATCCCAGAAAATGTTCATAATGTTCTTGGCTGTAAAACCCTATAAGGTTGTGGTTGAGTGTGCTCTACAAAGAAGCATATAAATTGTAAGGAGTTATATCTGTCTTGGATATTGGGCTAAAAGATTTAAACAAAAAAAATAAGTAAGTTCATAGAAAGAAAAACATTCAAATTTACAGATAGGCTACACTAAACAATTTTTTGGGGGGGAATTAAAATAATGGCTCTACATACATAGCATTATAAAAATTGTACTGAAAAAGGCTGGGTATCTACATTGAAAATCAACCTTGTCTATACTAACAATGGTCTTTACAATTTCTGTTTTGATAATAATGGGGATAGATACCAACACAAAGGTAAAAACTCTAGATGAGAACACTTTTTTAAAAAAAACTATCTTAAAGTCAACATTTTAGAACATATTTATTACTTGTCTAAAGTTGTGTAAACAAAAAGTGTCAAATGACTTGGAAGCAAAAATTCAAAAGTAGTTTATTGAAGCAGCTCTGAGCTCAAACCTGTTTGAATCGAACAAGGAATGTTTGAACAGCCTGAGCCTGAACCAAACACCCTGCCTGTTTGAAACAGTTTGAATTCAGACCAAAGAAGGAGTCATTCAAATGAACCTATTGGACATGCACTATTTGATCCAAGTTCAAAATTATTTAAACATGTTTAAAATGTTTGCATTGGAACCAAATACCCTGCCTGTTCAATGAAAAAGTTTAAATTAAAACTAAACAAACAGGAGGTTGATTCAATTGCTGGCTATAACTAATTCCTGTTCCAATAGAGAAGGCATCTCTTGACAAAAGATCAGCCTGTTTCTTAATCTGTGCACTAGGCCATGTGACCTCACCCTTTGCTACTACTAATTCTCTAGGATCTTGTGTGCTCACAGATCTTTTTTTTGTTTCATCTGATTTCAATAGCCTTATATGGAGTCTTATATGGTTCATAACCATGTAATATCATAAGCTGTCAAAAGAGAGAGAGACCCTGATTTTGTTCTACATATATACCTATATCACTACCAGGGAAAATAATTTTCTTTCTTTCTTTCTTTCTTTCTTTCTTTCTTTCTTTCTTTCTTTCTTTCTTTCTTTCTTTCTTTCTTTCTTTCTTTCTTTCTTTCTTTCTTTCTTTCTTTCTTTCTCTCTCTCTCTCTCTCTTTCTCTCTCTCTCTCTCTCTCTCTTTCTTTCTTTCTTTCTTTCTTTCTTTCTTTCTTTCTTTCTGTTTCAGCATTCTCCTTATTAAATCCGGATTAAGGAGGACCGGATCTTTGGGACCCAGTCCTTGGGGAATCCAGTTCATTGTGTTCCAGATCTTTCTAGAGACCCCATACGTCCACACGGGGTAATTAGCACCCAATGGCAATGGGTGCTAAACAGGTCCGCCATGCAAATGTCATAGAACCTTTCCCTGGCCCTCAATTAGGCCAGAGGAGGAAGTTCCGCCAGTGGCGTAGTGGAATTTGTCCATGTATGTGCTACTCAGGGGTTGCTTCCTCTAGGCCCACTGCAGGACTCCATTGGCCTAATGCCCATGTGGAAGCGTGCTCTGCGATCCAGTCTTCATGATGGAAGACCGGATTGAAGACATGGTTGAAGGAGTCCACAACAAATCCAGATCTATGGGCCTGAAAACCCCATTAGGACTGGAATCGCATCCCTCATGAGGTCCTAATGGGGTCCTCCATGTGGAAGGTAGATGGAGGATCTTTCCACATGGGTCCCTGTCAGGTTCCAAATGGGGACTTCAGGGCCCATGTGGAAATGCCTCGCCTCGCCTCCCAACACCAACATCCTAAGTCCCTCTGAAGGAAGGGAGACAGTGTCAGATTTTATCCTCCATCCCTAAACATATATCCTGTGAAGTCCTTAGAGATTCAAATCTCATTCTTAGTTAGAAAGAAGACCCACTAGATTTTTCTCTCTTTTTGGTTCAGAAGCCCTTTTTATCACAAGAGTTTCTGCCCATAGCCATACTTCTAATAAGTCCTTTACCATCAGTTGCCCTCAACCTCTTATCTTCTTCTGAGACTGGACTCCTGTAGCCCTGTGTCTGCCCAGCACTAAGGCTAGGGGGTGCTTGCATGGAAAGCTGGATGTGAAATGTTGGGGTGGTAGTCCAGGGGCATCTGTGGGGCAGTCATTTGAGACCCTTGGTTTAGAAGCTCTGTGCTCCACCTTTGGCAATAATCTATTCATACAAACATCAACAGACCTCAGAGTTAAGGTGGGCAGTCAGAAGCAAATTAGACAAATCCAAGGACCATAAGGCAGATTCTATTCTGCCCAAGGGGGTAGGAAGCTTCCTGTATCCTTCATCAAGAAGCATTGTGATCATTCCAGGACATATTCTTGGCTAGGCAAAGACATTCACAAAAGGGGCAGTGAAACTCATTGCCTAGAGGTTGTCAGGCTCTGGTGACCTGGCAATCAGCTGAAGGGCTTCACCTGGTGGCCTTGGGGTGGAAGGAGCAGTTGCTCATCAAGGCTCAGCTGATGATCTCCACCTATTCTCACACCTGCTTCTAATAATGACTCAGCAAACAGAAGGCATCTAGTGGTGTAGTGGTTGCTGGATTAGAACCCAGGAGTCCTTCAGTTCATATCCCTGCTCTGCCATAAAAGCTCATTGATTCCAGTGGTCTAGTGGTTAGAGAGCCAGACTCTAATCTGGGAATATTGGGTTTGATTCCGCTGTCCTCCTCAAATCCAGCTGGATGACCTTGGACTAGTCACAACTCTCTCTCTGAGCTGGGGAGAACAGAAGGTTTGTCAGCTACTTTGAGTCCGCTTGAATGGGTGAGAAAAACAGGGTAGAAAAGCCAGCTCTTCTTCTTCCTCCTCCCAGCTATGGATTAAACAACCTTGATTACTCTTGGACTACTCCTTGGCTTCTGCTTTCTACCCTGGGCCAATAACTTGCCATTGGCCATTGTATCATTCTGTATCTTCTTGCTTAATCTTGAAAGCCTCCAGTTGTTCCCTGAGATTGCTGAGTCTCCTTCTTGCACCCTGAACTGTTGCAAAAGGTTTTCACCTGCTCTATCCCCTCAGTCCACCCCCAGTTGACCTCAGTCAACTCTGTGCTTTTCAGCTGTTTATCTTCTGCCCTACACCAGCGCAAGAGCTTAGAATCAACAACACTCATTTGTAGGTGAAATATATCCCCACCTTGCAGCTGCTGCAACTTGTTAGTTTCTATGTATCATTTCTCCCCCCACCAAGGTCCAACACCTTTCTGATACCTTGGCTTCTGTAGGTTCTGTGTATCTCTGCTACTACCGCTGGTGGCTCCTCTGCTCCTCCAAGCGATTCTTCTGTTCTGCCATTTCCCAGTTGGTCCAGACCTGCCTGTTCTCCTGATTTGAGGTGCCACTATCAGCTTAATGTGATGGCAACAGAAAACTTGAACTACATGGTCAAGGTTCCAGACTCGATACCTAGATCTCCACCTGGGGAAAGAGTCTTGCCTGAAAGCCTATAAGAGCCTTGCCAGTCAGTATAGATGTGAGGACTTCAACATTACGTCTATGGGCACAAAAGGCCCTGCAAATCTGCTCTTTGTGCCCAAAAGGAGACCTGAACCAAGTAAAATGTAAAATCCTTTATGCAAAGTTTGTGCGTGGTAGCCTCACAATAAATATTTGTTTACTTTTTGCATGTATAACCTGCTTTTATATAGTGAGCCAGTTTGGTCCAGTGGTTAAGGAGCCAGACTCTTATCTGGAAATACCAGGTTTGATTCTACCTTCCTCTATGAAGCCAGTTGGGTGACCTTGGGCTAGTCACAGCGCTCTTCTGAGCTCTCACAGGCCCACCTTCCTCACATAGTGTCTGTTGTGGAGAGAGGAACTGAAGGCTTCTCAGCCACTTTGAATCCCTTTAAATGGTGAAAAATGCAGGGTAGAAAAGCCAACTCTTCTTCTTCTTCTTCTTCTTCTTCTTCTTCCTTCTTCTTCTTCTTCTTCTTCTTCTTCTTCTTCTTCTTCTTCTTCTTCTTCTTCTTCTTCTTCTTCTTCTTCTTCTTCTTCTTCTTCTTCTTCTTCTTCTTCAGGAAGGATTAGACAAGTTTATGGACAACAGATGTATCAATGGCTACTAGAATGAATGCCTAAGTACACCTTTCAGGCTGGGGGGACAAGCAGGATGCTTCTAAGGCCATTTGCTGGGATTTGAGAGCAGGAAAAAGTTTGCCCTGGTGAGCCACAGTGTGCAGTAGGATGCTGGACTAGATGGGCTGTGGCCTGATCCAGCAGGGCTCCTCTTATGTTCTTATGTTCTTCTTTTCCTCCTGAAGAGTTCAACGTGGCACACATTATTCTCATTCCTTCCGTTGTAACCTTATGACTGCCTTGTGAGGTGGATTAGCCTGACACACAAGAGGCCAATTCACACTTGGACCCATAGTTTGTGATAGGTTAACATCTGGGCAGGGGCCTCGGCGCTTGCAGGAGGCCTGTACAACCCAGAAGTGCCTCCTGACTGCCCAGATGTTAGCCTGTAGTAAACTAGCAGTGGTGCACAAAATTGTGCACTACACACATACTAACCCTAACCAGTCCTGCCTGTGACCATTTGCAACATTTCCGGTGCAAGGAGTCATCTGAGGTGCCATGCAAGCGGCAGAAAATCATCGTCGCCGTGTGAACAGCACACGTGCGGTTGTGCCAGGCTCTGCAATCAAGATGGCAGTGCCCTGTCAGAGATCAGACGTGGGCCCTGACACCGGTAAGTCTCCGAGCACGTGGGGGTTTGTCCACCACGTACTACCATTCCCAGGTGCGAACACTAGTACATGTTAGTCACTAGCGCACTCTTCCCTGTCCAGTGGACAGGAAGCCAAGTTCAAAAGTGGCTAAAAACTGACCAAAGGTTGCCCAGGGAACTCCTAAGATCAAGCAGGGCTTGAACCCTGGTCACTCAAGTTCTAGCCTCTACACAAGGCTTTGATTCTGTGAATGGACACTCTCCTTACCTTTTTCATTCGGCAGCAGGGGACAAAGGTGAACACCTGGCAACCAGGTTTTATGTTCTTTCCCCTATCTCTTGGCGCACAGAGGCACAGGTGCCCACAACCTGCCCTCAGAACCCCATATGGCTCATAGGTCTATCAGTGTTGGGGATCTGTGCTGGTCCAGCTTCTTGTGCCCCTATAGTGGGTCTAGGGAATTATGCTGAGAAGACATTTGGACCCAAGTCCAGAAGTCATTTCCCCCTATGCATCCCTGGTGTAGGGAATCACTGGTGGCAGAGAGTGGTTCCCTTCAACAGAAGAAGGAGAAGCAGGAGAAGGAGAGGAGTAGCTGGCTTTTATTCCCTGCTTTTCTCACCCTTTTAGGGCACTCAAAGGACTGACAAACTTTTTCTTCTTCTCTATGAGGTAGGTGGGGCTTTGAGAGCTCCGAAAGAGAGCTGTGACTAGCCCAAGGTCACCCAGCTGGCTTCATGTAGGAAGAAGAAGAGTTGGCTCTTATACCTCACTTTTCTCACACTTCAGTGGGCTCAAAGCGGCTGGCAAGCCTTCTGTTCTTCTCCCCAAACCAGACAACTTGTGAGAGCTCAGAAAGAGAGCTCTGACCAGCCCAAGGTCATCCAACTGGCTTCATGGAGGAAGAAGAGTTAGTTTTTATACCCTGCATTTCTCACCCTTTAAGAGTACTCAAAGGGCTGACGAACCATCTGTTCTTCTCCATGAGGAAGGTGCGGCTGTTGGAGCTCAGAATGAGAGTTGTGACTAGCCCAAGGTCACCCAGCTGGTTTCATGGAGGAGTGTGGAATCAAACCGGGAGACCTCCAGGAAGAGTCCAACAGTCTAACCACAAGATCAAACTGTCCCGTGTTCTTTCCTCGGGAAACCTGAAGAACTTCTTTAGGTTACCCACCAAGTTCTTCCTGGTCAGGAAAAGGCTCAATAATCCCTTCATTTGGCCCTTGGTCTCCTAGCTCTCCAGGGCATTTGCAGGGCAAGAGCAAGCTTGTCCTCCTTGCCTTCCATTTCTGGCTGAGAAGGATCCTTCCTGTAGGACAAACTCTGGTCAAGAGCTAATGCCCCTTGTACAACGGGGGACAGTGAAAAGAACAGGACCCTCTTCCGCCTAATTCCCCCGTTGGCCTTACTGTTGCAGCGACCAGCCAGAATGGCAATTAATGACAGTTGTAATGAAGGCTTTCTGGATGTGACGCAAAGCCCTTGTTCATCCAGCGCTCCAGCAAGCCCCGGGACTCGTTACGGCGAGGCCAGCAGGTCGCTTGCGACTTCTGACCTAGGCTCAGTGTGAACCGGCGACCTGGAGGTGAAACACTCCATCTCTCATTAGCAGCGGATTGACACTCGCTTTTCCTAATGAATTCTGCACTCCCGCCGAGAAATAAATCAGATCCTGGAAGGTGGTGGGTGAGCGGGAAAAATTATTTGGTAAAAAGTGATGTTGGGTGGGAAACAGCAGCATGGAGGGGCAGCTGCGTTGTGGACACGGATGGCCTCGCATGGAAGGACCAGTAAAATTTGTCACAAGGCTTTGGGCACTTAAAGGGTTTTGTGTTCACAGGTTTATCTGCTGGGTGGTGATGGACAACCATCTGCTTTGGCCAGTGAAGGATCATGGGAGTTGCAGTTCAACAACTCAGAGGTCATCCTTTAGCCATCCCTGATTTAAGCCTGGCAGCACCTCTTTGGTCTCTGATCTTTCTTTCAAAAAGATCCTTGTCCATGATGTTCATTGCACCCAATCTTTGTTGCACCTTTGTCTCTCCTGTGGTTTCCTGCATCTTCAGACAAGTCTACCCTTTCTCCCATGCCGAGGCCACCTGAAATGGCCTCCTAGAATACGTCGTCTTCCACTTTCTTCAAGCCACGCTCTAATTCCCCCTTTTCTGAGAACGGCTCTGGAGCAAGCAAGCACTTGGTCCTCCCAATCTACTGAGCACACGCATATGAATGTGGGATAATATAAAGTGGTCTATGTGTACGACAGATCTATCAATTTTGGCTACTAGAATGGATGCCTAGGTACACCCTCCAGGCTGGGAAGACAGGCAGAGTGCCTTTAGGGCCATTTGCTGGGATTCAAAAGCAGGTGAAGGTTCTGCCCTTGTCTCCTACTTGAGATGTTCATGAGCAACTGGTGGGCCACTGTGTGGGACAAGATGCTGGACTTAGATGAGCTGTGGCCTGATCCAGCAGGGCTCTTCTTATCTTCTTTTGTTCTTAGACACCTTCTGCTCCTACTGCCACCTTTAGTAGCACCAAGCATGGAGTCTCAGAAAGGACCTTCTCCATGAAAGCCACTTCTGCTCTGGGGAATGATCTCTTCTCTGAGGTGTCTCCATCACTATTGGCTTTTCTTTTCCATATCATTAATTCCCATGCACATTTTTGCCTTGGCTCTTCACTGAAAAACAGGTTGTCCTCCCTTTTCTTGATCGATTTTATGTATTTATTTTTTATTAATGTTTTGGCAGTGTATTTATTAGAGAGTCAGACTAGAACTCAGGAGATCCTAGGCTCAAAACCCCTCTCAGCTAGGAAAGCCCTCTGAATGGCCTGGGGGCAGCCTAACCTACCTCACAGGGGTGTTGTTATAATAAAGTAGAGGGGAAGAGAATGGCATATGTTGCCTTAAGCTCTTCAGAAGCCAGTTTGGTCTGGTCGTTAGAGTGCCGGACTCTCATCTCATAGTCAATGGGTTTAGTTTCGCACTCCTCCACAAGGCTGGGTGGCCTTGGGCTGATCGCAGCTCTCTTTTTGAGCTCTCACAGCCCCACCAACCTCACAGGTTATCTTTTGTGGGGAGAAGAACAGAAAGTTTGTCAGCTGCTTTGAGTCCCCTTAAATGGGTGAGAAAAGTGGGACATAAAAGTCAACTCTTCTTCTTCTTCTTCTTCTTCTTCTTCTTCTTCTTCTGGTATAAGGCTGCGTTCTGATACAAGTTTAAATCGAATCTGTTTTTGCATTCTCTCTCCTTGCCATGCCTGCATTGAACACACTGCAATTAGAAAAGATCGCAGGAAAACTTTTTAAAAACACCAGCTTCAAGAGATTCATTTGTAGCAAAGATGGCAGAGCAGAGAAACACTAAGCTGTGAGCTTCTGTTTTACACAGGGGAGGGAAACTGAAAGGGAGAGTAATAGCCTCTCTCCCCCCTTCCATGTGATGAATGTGAATGGAGGAGGGAGCTTCCAGTTTGAAAGGGAGAGTGTGAAAGGGATGACTGCTTCTGTTCTTTCACTCAGCTGATTCCACAGGGCAGGCTTAACAGGGGTTGGACAGGGGCAGAGATTAAAAAGTCCTGTCTCTGTGCTGGTTTTTTTTTTGTTTTTTGTTTTGTTTTGTTTTTGCAGTTTGAGTGGGAACACCAGTATTCGGATTCAGCCTGTGTTATCCTCAGGGAAATGGGGACAGCTGGATTGTGCACTTGGTCCTGAATTCCGATTTTAAAAATCCAATCCGGATTTAAAAAGTCAAGTGGGAATGCGGCCTAAGAGTCATAAATGATTTATGAAACTGTCCTCAAGCCATAGTAGGAATGCAAAGAAAACATTTGGGTGACATTCTACGTATTTCTTCCATGTCTGTTTCTTTTCTCTGTTGTTTCCCCTTGTCAGTTTTACACAGCATTTCAAGTCCTCTTCACGAGAACAAGATCTATTGCACTGAACAGAGCACCATTCACATTGATGGAACAAGGTGCTTGAATGGCTCCTGACCTTGGAAAGAGTGTGTGTGTGTGTGTGTGTGTGTGTGTGTGTGTGTGTGTGTGTGTGTGTGGTGGGGTGACTACGAGAACATTCACAGCCACTGTGGCCGCCCTTTATGGAAGGTGTAATTCAGAACGGGAATTTTCCCAAATTCTGGATGGGACAGAAATTTGTCTGTTAGTATTTCTCCTTTTCTCTGAAGAGCCCAGCCCAGCGCCTGTCATCTTCCTCACCTCCATTATTATCCCCTCATAGCTGAGAAGCTCTTGGTCCACTGGCACACATGTTCAAACAGGGGCAGCTTCCAGATTAGCAGATTAAATCTGCAGTTATATAAAAATCTGCATCTTACCTGCTGCAAAGTGGCGGTCCGGTGTCCAGACTTCTGCGGTCCCCTGTAGCTTCCTCCTCGGGGAGCTGCAATACTTTGGTGGCATGCGCAGTGAAGTGAGCGTCACATGGGAAGGGGCAGCCAATGAGAGTTGAGTTGCAGGCTCAGCTCTCGTTCGCTGTTCTCACCGTCCTGTCCGGATTGGCGGGAACATTTGAATCTACCTGATATAGTGGAGTGAGTGTCGATTGTTCCACAGTGGTTAAATTTCAGGTAGCAGCTGCATAATGCACTGCCTCTGCTCCACACCAATGCCTCAGCTCCACATTCTGATGTGTGGTTTTCCTAAGTTTGGACACACACAGGGTTACTGCAGTCTCAACCTAGGTGGACATTTCGGCCACTTAGACCAGAGGTGTTTTTCCACGGTCACTTCGTACCCATTTTAGCACCCATTAAAGACCCATTTGGGTGAGAGCCGGATGACCCCATTTCCACCACGGCACCCATTAGGGAAACATTTTTTTCCACCGTGCCTCATATGGGTACTTTTTGGTCTTTAATCCGGATTTTCTGTAGACCCCATTAATGGGGTCTACAATGGGGTCTTCCACCAGAAAATCCAGATTAAAGGGAGCCTGTTTCCATGTTAGTTTGGCAATGGGGTCTAGAGGAGGCTAGGGGGAGGGGGCACCCTGGGGGGGGAGCCCCAAAACCTAAGCTTCAAAGTCATTTCGAAGTCACTTCGAAGTCACTTCAAAGTTTACTCCGAAGATCGGCAGACTTCAAAGACGCTCCAGAGCTATTTTGCACAGACTTCGAAGTGACTTTGGAGCCACTTTGGAGATTGCACCCCCGTCCCCCCAAACACCTGGGGTGACAGGCAGACCCCTCATAGGTAGATCTGGATTTCAAAATGGGTGCTCTGGTGTTTCCACAGCAGGGAGGCTAGCACCCATTGCTATTGGGTGCTAGACCACCCATGGAAACACATTGGATACTTCCCTTAATCCAGATCTACTAGATCCGGATTAAGGGAAGTACCCATTCCCTAGATCTGGATCTTCTTAGATCCGGATTAAAGGAGCGTGTTGGAAAACCACCCTAGGTTACACTGCTTCCCGTGTGGCTACAGCAGCCTACCAGGGGGCATGGCTTGCCTCATCTGCATCGGAGCACAGAAGAGAGCCATACAGTTGCACAGGGCCATTCCACAGGTCAGTGCGGAAAAGCCCTGTGGCTAACTGGGGTCAGCCACTCAACTCTCATGGGAGAACAGGGATTTGAACCAAGGAATTCCTTGACTCTAGCCATGTGCTCTAGCCGTACCACTACACTGCCCAGTGTAGACACAAACCTCTGGGGGAAAGGCGTAAAATTCCTATCTAGAAATAATCACAAATGCCTGCAAATATCCTTCTCTGGGCCATACTGGTAATCGCCAAGGACCATGCTGTTGATGGGCAGGGTGACTTCCTGGGCCGATCCATGCAGATTTCTTGGCAACCATATAGAAGCAGTTTGCCATTGCCTCCTTCTAGGAAGGTACTGGGGATTGAACTGATGCCCTTCTGTCCGCTGTATCCCTGAGCTGCAGCCACTCACAAGGAAGCAGAACACAAGCCCAGCGCGGAAGAAAATGGGTCCATGTGACCAAAGTGACCGCCACCCTTGCACCACTGAATTGGTAGCTCCTTTGCGCAGCCCTCCAGCAGCAGTGCTTGTCAAATCACGCTGACCCAAGGGTTACGCTTCTAGCCTCATTAAAGCAGAATGGAGCCAAGGGGGGAGAGTGGTGACAGGATGCTTCTACGGGCATTGCTGATAAACTGCACAGAGCACATCATAAGACACTTTCGCAGAGACGCAAGCCAGAGACAGCAATGTAGGGGAGCACAAATATTCATGGGCATTCGGACTCAAATCAAATGTCCCGAAATATGAACGTAAACATTTGAATCGAATTTTGAATTTCGGTTCTATTTGTTCGAATTGTCCGGACATTCGTACGCGTATGGGGTCGGAAACGGGATGCGTACGGGATAACTACGGGATGAATATGGGCGTGTACAGATGTGCAGATTTGAAACAAAAATTTAAAAGATTCAAATCGAATCGGATTTTGCGGGATTTGATTAGATTTGAATAGAATAGAATGTCAAAAAAAAAACAACACAAACCATTTGGGCACATGTCTAGCACTGACAGCAATTCTCAAAGACAAACTCTCCTGCTGAAAATAACCCTGGCCTCCACGACCGATGGAAGCTCACCTGTCCGGAATGCGTGGATATCTCTAGAATGGACGAAAATAGAAAGCCAATGCGGCGAGTGGCAAACTGCCTAGAAGCTTTCTCTCTGATTTCTGGTATGGAGAAGCAACCTAAAATCAGTAGGCCATCTAGAACCAGCGTTCAGATGCTCTGTCAGCGGTGGAAGAAGTTCCCAGGAAATCATAAGAACATAAGAGGAGCCCCACTGGATTGGACCACATCCTGTCCCCGCCGACTGCTTCTGGGCTTCTCAAGTGGAAGGCAAAGGCAAAGCCTCCACCTGCTCTTCACTCCCTACAAATGGCCTTGAGAGGCATCCAGCTCGCCTCTGCAATCCAGAGATGGGGGGGTTCTAGTAGCCTAACCCTAACCCAAAAATTGCACTCGCACATACCCCTACTATTAACTCACCAAATACTTTTCCTGGCCCAAACAGTTCAGAGGTTGCAGCTAGTGCAAAATGCAGCCACCAGGGTGCTGACAGGGACAGCTAGCCGGATGCACATTGCACCAGTTTTAGAAGGGCTGCATTGGCTGCCAATTTACTACTGAGCCCAATTCAAGGTGTTAACTCTGACTTATAAAGTCCTAAATGACTTGGCCCTTCTCCCATACCGACCTGCCCGTGCCTTAAGACACGCAGGAGAGGCCCTCCTGGTTGTCCCACAGCCTTCATTAGTGAGACGGGTGGGCACTTAGGAGAGGGCCTTCTCGGGAGTGGCCCCCAGGCTGTGGAATAGTCTCCCCCTTGAGGTGCGTTGGGCTCCT
>MTQE01001424.1:8680713-8721285 GCA_014337955.1 Aspidoscelis marmoratus
ATCCTATTCGATTTGAATCTTTTAAATTCAAATTTAACAAGATTCAGTTCGTATTTGCCGGATTAGAAGCTATTCATTCGAATTTGTGATTCGAATCTGCACATACGAATGACGACGACATTTGTATATCCATGTACACATCTTCCCCACATCCATAAACATCCATACGCGTCCATACGCATCCGTATGTATCCCATAGTTATCCCGTATGCAACCTGTTTTCGTCCCGTACGGATCCGTACAGATGCGGGAAAGATGTGGACCTTCAAGTACGTGCTGTGTATGAACCCGTACACGTACGAATGTCTGGATAATTTGAACAAATAGATTCAAAGTTCAAAATGCGATTCAAATGTTTACATTCGAATTTCGGGGCATTCTATTCGAGTTCAAATGTCAAAATTCGGAACATTTGATTGGATTTTGAATGCCTACGAATATTAGCGCACATCCCTGGTTTAGGGTCATCCTGCCTGCCTCTCTAACATGGAAGCACTACCTAGGAATCTATTCTAGTAGTCATTTACCCCTATCCTCCATGAATTAGCAGAAGCCCTGCTGGATCAGGCCACAGCCCATCTCGCACAGTGGTCTACCAATTGCTTCTGGGCATCTCAATCAGAAGACAGAGGCGAGGCCTTCACCTGCAATGCAGGCATGGCTGTCTTTTGGCCCAGGCCATGCCAGCATGGCACCAGACCATTCAGATAAATTTTCAGCTGTACATGGCAGAACCTGGTTGTAAAATGGCACAAAGCCTCAGCTCTGTGCCACTGCAAACTAATGGGCTCCCAGGAGGCCATAGTGGGGTAATGCAGTTTACGGAACATTTAAAAACAAGGATTAAAATAGAGTAAAAACAACAGTTAAAGCACATTACAAACTGAGTAGGTCAGGAGAAAAAAACATTCATACAGGCAAAGTCTGCAAGTTAGGGATGCGTACAAATGGGTGTTTTTTTTTGTTTTTTTGTTTTTGCATTTGCATTTGAATTCAAATAGAATAGAATATCCAAACATTTGATTTGATTCAAACATTTAGAATCTGAATGTGACAAAATCCAATTCGAATCAAATACATTTAAATCTGTTTGTTCAAATGTTAGATTCTAATCTGAAGATATGAATGTCGACATCATTTTTATCTGAAGATCGTACACATTTCATATCCGTACTTTTGAGTGTTTCGAATCATTCAGACAAATCTTTTGGAACATTCGAAATTCATTCAAATGTTTAAATTTGAATGTGTAGACATTCTATTCGAGTTTGAATGTCCACATCCGATCAAATTCGATTGAATTTCAAATGTTTAGAAATGCGTGCAAGTGGCCCACAAAGAACAAAGAGGGCACTCCAAAGGGAAGGTGCCACCACTGAGAAGGCAAAACTATGAGCTATCATAAGATGGTATTCTGCATCTCGTGGAACCCACAGTAATTTCCCCTCGTTTGTAGAGAGTCCCTTAGATTTTGTAGCATGCCTGTTGTAGTAACTACTGCTGGTACATGTGGCCACACCTAGGCAGACTCAGAGGTAGAGATGTGAAGAAGCGAAAGGTGTTTGTTTGGTTTGCCATTGAACCAAACGCCTGTTCACTCGGTTGGACCAAGAACCAGTTACTCAATCAAAACGGTTTTCCACTTTAGACTTCAAACTGGTTCTAAAACAAGACATGCCTTTTTCTTCCCACTGAAAAAAGCCCTTCTCAAGGGCATAAGCACAGTGAATACAACCTGTTTGATCAAATAGTTCACATTCGCAAGCAAGGGACTGGTTTGGTTCGATTAAATTTTGCGACATTTGAACAACTGGATGTTCAGGTCGATGCAAACGTTTGCAAACTAGCTGGTTTGCTGCAAACTGTGAACCAACTGAGCCAGTTCGGCTACATCTCTACTTAGAAGTGTCCCAAACTGATCTAGCAAACCACTTTGAAATCCAAAGTGTGTTGCAGATCCTTCTTTGATTTACATTGTGGATCAAGGAAGGATTTGTTATGTCATTTGGACCTCAAAGAAGGTCAGTTTCAGATACTTCCATGGGCCAGTTCTCACTCGGCAGTTGCAGGAGGCATTTCCACATCAGAAACGTCTCCTGCTATACCAGAAGCTCCCAGCGGCTACTAGTGGCCACCAACTTACCTGTCCCACCACGACAGAGAACATTCACAGCTCTTCCGATGTCAGAGATCAGCTGAGGTGCTGCGCAACCACTCTGGCACGTCAGGTGACCGGGAATGCAATTGTTTGTGTGCAGCACATCACTGTCATCCTGGTGACGGCTCCAATGTGCCTGCATGCACACCAGGCTCCGAGGAGAAGGCTGGATCTAGAGATGTGCACAAATTTTTTTTTGACATTCTATTCAAATCAAATCAAATCACCCCAAAATCCAATCCAATTCAAATCCTTTAAATTGAAATTTAACAAGATTCGATTAGAATTTACCAAATTCAAATCTATTTGTTCAAATTTCTCATACGAATCTGCAAATATGAAGGTCGATAACATTTGTATGTGCCCATACGCATCTTCCTCGCATCCGTGCATGTCTGAATGCATCCCATAGTTATCCCGTATCCTGCAGCCTGTTTTCATCCCTACCATCTCTACCATCATCCGGTTTGTCATCAATGGAGACAACATTCAAAGTAAAGAGAATAGGAAAGTTCCAGCAATAAGAAAGAAACAGAAGAATTGGAACCGAAGGCCTCAAACGCTTGCTTTTTGCTGTTCCCTGTTCCCTCCCACACCGTTTTCCTTTTGTTTCTTGTCTCTTTAGATTGTAAGCCTGAGGGCAGGGACCTGTCTAAGGTTCATACAATATTGGAAACCACCCTGAGACCTTCGGGTATAGGGCAGGATAGAAGTACAAATAAATAAATAAATAAATAAATAAATAATCCCATATGGATCTGTACAAATACATACAGATGCAGATCTTCAAGTATGCGTCATGTACGAACCCGTACTCGTATGAATGTCCGGATAATTTGAACAAATAGATCCAAAATTCAAGATTTGGTTTGAATGTTTACATTCGAATTTCGGGTCATTTGATTCGAGTTTGAATGTCGAAATTCAGCACATTTGATTGGATTTCGAATGCCTACAAATATTTGTGCACCTCCCTACCTGGATGCACACTGACAGCACCTGGACACGCACCCAGACCCAGGTGAGTGTCTGGGGGGTGGGGTGGTTGGTTTAGCATGCACTAGCTAATCCCATTTTCATTGGTTTTGGATAGGTGTTGTATGATAGTAAGCCAAGTTCAGAAAGGCTCCAGGTCTGACCCTGGATGTAGTCAGATAGCCATGTTATTCTTATCCCAAATCCTTTATTGGTTGCAAGAGACAGAGCAGCAGAATAAAGAACCAATAAAACACTCTGGCTTTCTATGGTATGCATGTTCCTGTGTGAGAGAGTTCTGGGAGGGATCGTGCCACCGGTGTGGTTCTTTCTGACTGGGGCTGTATAAAATGAAGATGGCTTCTCCCAGTTCTTTCAGTGCTGGTGGTCACTCCGGGCTGCCCTGATTCAAGGAGTTGGTCAATGCAGTGGTCACTTTCTCAAATAATGGCTTCATTAGATTGAAAGAAGTGGACGGTGACCTCTTTGAAATAGACTTTCTGACCCTCGGTGACCTTTCGCCCTCCTGCTGACAGCATGTAAATCTTCTGCTTTTGTGTCCCTCACTCCCAGGTAACGGTTGCCATTGCAAACAAGGTATGGCGGCACAGAAACGTTCAATCGGAGGCTGTGGAGGAAAGCCACTCTGTGCCGCTGCCTTGGCGCATGGCTGAGTTGCCATCGTCAGGTTAATGACGTCAGTGGTGGTTTGTTCAAAGGAGCTGTGAGCGGCTTTGTGGCTTTATGGCACACTTCCTGTCTGATTGTTCACAGCTTCCTGATGGATCACTCCTCTGACCACCGGTCTGCAAGGAATGCCCTTGTCCTATAGGAGCAAAGTGGAGAGACCCTGCCACATCCAGCAGTTTCTCCTCCATGCATGTATCATTTCAGGACTGGTAAATATTTGCATAATCCCATGAAGATCAGTTCCGTAAATCAACCGCAGCATGGGTCTGGATATAATTTTTGGGAACCGGCATCCAAATTATTATTCACCTTGGATATATGTAACTTTTCTCTCCTAACAATTCTGAAACTGCCATATTATGTAGGGGTATATTTTGCTAGGGATGAGCATGAATATTCTAAACGAAATTCAGTCAAATTCAATCAAATACGGACATTCGAATTTGAATAGAATGTCTTCACATTCGAATTTAAACATTCAAATACATTTGGAGTGTTTCAAACATTCGTTTGAATGATTCAAATCATTCAAATGTACATACGTATCTGTACGAATCTCATACGTATCTGTATGCATTTGTGCAGAAAGTACAGGATGAAAACAGGATGTATACGGGATAAAACGGGATGCGTACAAAATGCGTACAGATACATATAATATATACGAATGTTGTCAACATTCGTATCTTCAAATACAAATGTTGCTGACATTCGGTTCTTTAGATTCAAATCTAACATTTGAACGAATAGAATTGAATGTATTCAATTTGAATCAGATTTTGTTGCATTTGGATAAAAAACATTCAGAGACCTTTGGGCAGGCTGGGCTCTGCCATCTTGCTCCCAGCAGTGCCCCTCCCTCCTCCAACTGCCATCACAAGGCTAGGAACCATCTTGCCTGAGGGAGGGGGCGATGCGGCACAGGGGTGGGCTAATGTCGATCCGGCTTCCAGTGAGGAGAGTGGGGCGAAGAGGAGGTGGCTCTGCTCCCCTATGCCAGGGTTTGGCACGGTTCATATGGGGATGCCTCCATCCACGCCCAACCCGTTCCTGCCCCACGTTGCCAGGAATGACATGGGGACGCCTGCGATTTGTTCTCAGTCCCGCGCCCAGCCCATGAGAGCCTAAAGAGTGCCCAAACAGCACCAAACAGCTTGAATGGGGACACGGCCTTAGAGCTTCATCTCTCCTTTTGTGCTCTGAAGTGCTGGGAGAACATCAAGTGAGATGTTCGTCTCTCTTCTCATCCCTTCCAAGGGCCTAAGAAATGTAGGCCAGCCCAGTCTTAGGACAGAGCATCCACAAGTATTTCCACGACCCTAGAAGGTCTGTTCCCTTCTGCCGCCTGAGCCTATTTCTTGGGGGCAACAACAGAGCAGGCACATCTTGCAAGAGAAGGTAGGTGGGAGCATCATTCAGAAGCCTCGCTGTGGCCTGCCCAGGCTGTATTCCTTTGGGCAGTTTGGGCAGGCAAAGAAGAAGTGAAAGATGGATTCATATGCTCTCCAACATGATTCAACCAAAGCAATGCTCTCCAATGTGATTATACTCACCTCTCAGCACAGGTCACACTTGCTTAGGTTGATGGAACACAGAACATAAATTGACTCCATGGCATCTGGGGCCACTGGGTAGCCTGGGATGGCAGAGTGAGGAGCCTCCAGCCTTTGCCACTGGCCTGGTGACTGATGCCCCATGAGATACCCAACTTCCTGCCTTCCAGGAAGACAACAGTTATAGGGAGACCAACCTGGCCCAGCAATCAGCCAGAGAAGGAGCTTTTTCATCTTTTGGCCTAAAGATTGACTAAAGAAGTGAAAACACGTCCACTCCAGGAGACTCCTTCCAACATCCAAGAGCACCACAGCCATTGGTGGTTCCTCAAGCAGGAACACCAGGAATGACTCTCAAGGACACGCATAGGCTTCCCACCCCATTACCAGTTCACACACTGCTTCAGCATGGTCATGGCTTCATGTGCATCCTAAAATGCTGTCTTATCCTGGTCTACCAGCATACAAGTGAAGAAATGGAGGAGAGGCTTTTTGGCAGAAAGTTGGAAGTCGAGGTATTGCCCCCAAAGGGTCTTCCCAGCACCTGAGAAACATTCTCAGCCTTTGAAGGCTCTACACCAGCTTTGAAGGCAACACCCATCCTTCAGAACTGGCAGGAGGGGCTGTCTGAGTGAGGAAGGCCCTATCCTGTCCAAGAGGCAACCTGTCCTATCCTGGGCTGGCCTGGAATAGGAAGAGAATGGTGGAAATGGTCACAGTCTTTCTTCTATCATGGCAGAAGTTTAAACACTAGGCTGTTCAGTCCTTCGTGCCTGTTCTTCATACCCTCTCCCTGTCTGCTCTGATCTTTGTTTGCACGCCAGTGACCTCTGGCTGAGAGCAAAAATCAATACTGGAGGCCCAGGGTCCAGCACCCCCCTCCTCCTGGCGTCCCTGAGTGACCAGTGCATTGGTCAGTATCTATAATGGATCTCAGAAGTGATTGAGGAGCTGTCAAGCAACTATCCGTTTCCATCATCTGGAAATGGCTTGGAGTGGACACATCGATTGAGCAGAGTCACAGGTGTGTGGCCAGGAATCCCCCGAATGTGAGAATTGACCAGGAACTCTATTACAACCCAAATCACTTATTTATGGCGGAGCCATTGTGAGTCACGGCTTATTATGTGGCATCTATTTTACTTAACACCACGGTACTGCAGATGATTTGAACATCTGAAATTAACCAGTTCTTTATTGGGTTGATGATTTCTCTTTATGAAATTGTCTTTTTGTGAGCTCATAAGCCACGATTCCCTTGAACTTAGGGCTGCAAGACTAGGAATGTGCACAATCTTTTTTTTTTTTGCATTTGAGTTTGAGTTGATTTGAATATCCAAACACTCAATTGGATTCAAATGTTTAGAATCCAAATGCAACAAATCCAATTCAAATGTTAGATTCAAATCTGAAGATACAAGTGTGAACAACATTTGTCTGTGTTATACGTATCCGTACACATTTTGTACTCATCCTGTTTTATCCCGGTATGCATCCTGTGTTCGTCCCATACTATCAGCGCAAATGCATACAGAATGTTTTGGAACATTCAAAATTCATTTGAAGGTTTAAATTCAAATGTGTAGATATTCTATTCAAATTCGAACGTCCACAGTCGATCGAATTCGATTGAATTTTGAATGTTTAGAACATTTGTGCACATCCCTAGGCAAGACAGAGCCTGGGTGTCTTTGTGTTATGGTCAGCACTGTATTGCTTTTCTTGGATCTGTTGTTCCCAGTGGGTGGAGGTAATGCAGGAAAGCCAGCTGACAGGTTTATGGCAAGCGGATCTGTCTCAAGGACACGTTGGGGAGCTTGCAGAAGGTGCTAACATTAAATGCAGAGGTGCAAGGAGGAAGAATTCGTATCCTGGCACCAAGTTGGCTCCAGAAGGCTGAAGAATAAACAGGAATTGTTAACTTATACTGTCCAGCCTATGAACAAATGGCATTGTCATGTGCTGAATAAACATGGTATGCCCCAGAACACTGTTGCCATCACTGAATTATGGAGTGGTAGCCTAACATTTCAGCTTCAATTTTTAATTTTAATTTAATTTTAAGGGTGATAGTAGTATTAATTGTTATTCATTGAATCTCGTTGTCTTAAACAAATATCTCCTTATGGTATCAGGCATTTAGAGCAATTTCTGAGTGAAAGGGCTTGGAGCGAATTACGGATATTTCCCACTTAAATTAATGGGACAACAGTTTTCATTATCTGGATTTTCACTATAAGGTCCATTTTTAGGAATAAGTTAAGGATCGGAAGGTGGGGAATTAGGGTATAATAGAAGTTATACTTTTTAGCCGCCAGATGGCACCAAACATAAAATGTCAAGGTAATATGAGAAGTGACTAATCATTTGAATAAAAATATCTAATCAGTAAATTGCAAAGGCTTAACAATTAATCTAGTTCTGCCTGTTATTCAGTGGTCTAGGAACCTCTGGAATTAGCATGATGGGAATTGGGGCCTTGTCACACTTACCTAACTGGCATGGTATACTAATACTATACCCCTTGGGTAAAGTAGTAGAGTGGCGGCAGCCATCTGCACCTCGAGTGCTGGGAAAGCCCCATTCCATGCCAGCAGCACTCAAAGTGTGAATGGCCAGGGCAGGGTAGGGTGGATAAACATGGCAATGTCCAAAGTGACACCCAGTGTACACCTGGACATCGCCAGCTTCCAGGGCTACTTCCAATGTGATGGATTACTGGCAAATTTGGAAGCCTTGTAGCTGCTGAGCTTAGGTGGCTAAGAGGGGCCTGCTGTGTACCTAGCATGCTTCTAGGGAGTGCACAAATACAATTTTCGAGATTCAATTTGGTTCAAATCGGACATTCGAAAATTAAATTTGATTTGAATCTTTAAAATGTGAATTTATCCACATTTGATTCGAATTGAGTAAATTTGAATGTATTCGTTCAAATTTTCAATTCAGCATTCCTATGTTCCTGTACGCATCCCGTATGCATGCCATTTACATCCCGTACAGATCTGTACAAACGCATATGGATCTGGGAAAGATGCGTACGGGCAAGTATGCATCGTGTATGTGTCTGTACACATACAAATGTCCAAATAATTCAAACAAATAGATTTGAAAATTCAAAATTCATTTGAATGTTTAAATTCAAATTTATAGACATTCTATGCAAATTTAAATGTCCAAATTCAATTGGATTTAGAATGTTTCAAATATTCGTGCACATTCCTAGATGCTTCTCACCTCTGTTATGGGTCCGTGGACCTCTGCCCTCAGATAGTCTACTTTTTGGTTGTCTGGATGTCAGTTGCAAGAGCTTGATGGCGTTTGTCTCTGGTAGAAGAATAATCAATTTTTATACCCTGCTTTTCTCGCCCATAAAGGGACTCAAAGGGGCTGACAAACCATCTGTTCTCCTCACCAGAGACACCCTGTCCACCACGTGGGGCTGTGAAGAGCTCAGAAAGAAAGCTGTGGCTAGCCCAAGGCCACCCGTCTGCCTTCCCATAGGAGAGTGGACTCAAACCGGAAAGCAACCAGATAAAAGTCCAACACTCTAAACACAAGACCAAACTGCTAGGGAGCCTGGGTCCAATATTAGGCGGAATGGGCCAACCCTTCAAACTCCCCTTCATCAGTATCACCCTTGGTATCAGTGAGAGATGATGCTCCATAAGAATGAGACAAAAGGAGACAACCAGAACAGGCAGCAGTTGCTGAGCATAATGGCAACAGATCCCATCTTTTACCCATGGGTCTCTTAGCTGTTCTGACATGTAGGAGGAGAAAGCCACGCAAACCAAAACCGGTCTCGTGTAGAGTTCTGCAAATTTCGGTTCGCTTTCAAAAATCTGATTGAGCCATTGGCATTCGTGGATGTTCATGCTGAACTGAACTGGCAGTGGTTCACTTGTCCAGAAATTGGATTGTCCAGAAATTTAATCAATCCCGTGCTCACAGACACAACATGTTTGAACAAATAGTCCACAACCTTTTGTGTTTTTGCTCTCAGGAAGGACTTTTTTCAACTGACAAAGATACGTACTTTTTTGTTCCTGAAAACAAACTGAAAATTGAACTTTCTTTGATTAAAACAGCTTGCTATCGAGCCGAACAAATGGGTGTTTGGTTCAACAGCAATCTGAACATGCAGTTTTCAGCCACTCACAACCTACTCCTGTGACCCCTAAATGGGTCACCTGTGCTCAGGTGTGGCAGACAATGCCATCCTGCTATCAATGCTGATGAAAGTAGCACTTGCCAATCTCATCAGAGTCCTTACGTGGAATGGGAGAACCAACTCACCACTCACCTGCGGCAAAAGATAATCTTGCAAAACAGGGGTGTGATAATTAAGGAGGAGTTGCTAAATATCTAGGAGCATAATTGCAAAAATGACTCCCTTCCCATAAGGGGGAAACCTGTTCTGTGACATAGTTGCCTTCTCCTCACACAGCAAGGTTCCGTTCTGGATGAAGTCAGGATCTTGCTTTCTGACACTTTTTCTATCCTCTGCTCTGGGTTTCTCAAAGCAGAGCAGCCATGAATCATTGTGCATTGGCGCTGTACTTTTTTCCCATGTTTCATATTCATATTGCATAGGTATGTGCACAAATGTTCTAAACATTCAAAATTCAAACATATTTGATCAAATGTGGACATTGGAATTCAAATAGAATGCCTACACATTCAAATTTAAACATTTGACGTATTTCAAATGTTCCAAAATATTCCTTCAAATGATTTGAAAGATTTGAAAGCACAGATATGTATGTATTCCATATGTATCTGTATGAATCTCATATGTATCTGTACACATTTGTGCAGAAAGCACAGGACGAAAACGGGATGCATACAGGATAAAACGGGATGTGTACAGCTATGTATAACACATACAAATGTTGATCTTCAAATACAAATGTTGTCGACATTCATATCTTCAGATTCCAATCTAACATTCAAACGAATAGATCTGAATATATTCGATCCAAATCAGATTTTGTTGCATTTGGATTTTAAGTATTCAGACTGAATCAAATGTTTGGATATTCTCTTTGATTTGAATTTGAATGCAAAAAACATTTGTGGATATCCCTAGTATAGCATTCATTTCTGCCTAGTTTACAGGTTACTTTTCAGTAGAAGCCACCACCAAGAAGCCAGTTTAGTCTTGTGGTTAGTGTGCTGGACTTATATCTCATAGTCCACACTCCTCCACTAAGCCAGCTGGGTGACCTTGGGCAAGTTACAGCTCTCTTTCTAAGCTCTCACAGCCCCACCTGCCTCCCAGGATGTCTGTTTTGGGGAGAAGAATGGAAGGTTTGTCAGCTGCTTTGAGTCCCCTTAAGGAGGAAAAAAGGGGGTTATAAAACCAACTCTTCTTCTTTTCCTCATAACATTAAAAGGTAAGTTTTAATTGCAACTTAAAATAATGTGTAACACTGGCATGCTTCTTATGTCTATGAAGGGTCCGTGGACTCTTGTTCCTCAGAGAACTTATTTGCTGGTTGCCTGCATGAAGCCATAGATGGTTGTTGAAAGACCTTGAAGGCACTTATCTCTAGCAGGGACCATAGGACCACTATTGTGTGGAATGGATCAGCTCTTCATAATGGCCTTCAACAGTATCACTCTTGGGGTGTGTTCCCATAGGCATTTAAATCCGAAGTGAATCCGAATTTGGTATCCAGCATTTGCATTACTTATGCAACTAATCTGAATTTGGCATCCAGCGTTACATAAGAACATAAGAGAAGCCTTGCTGGATCAGGCCACAGCCCATCTTGTCCAGCATCCTGTCACACACAGTGGCCCACCAAATGCTCACGGGCATCTCAAGCAGAGACAAGGACAAACCTTCTCCTGCTCTCGAATCCCAGCAGATGCATAATTTTATATACTCCAATCAGGTCCCCTCTCAAACGCCGTCTCTCCAGACTGAAGAGGCCTAGACGTTGCAGCCTGGTTTCGTAAGGGAGGTGTTCCAGACACTTAATCGTTCTGGTTGCCCTTCTCTGCACCTTCTCTAGTTCCACAATATCCTTTTTGAGGTGTGGTGACCATTCAAGTTGTTATTCCCGGATTTTATGAGGACTTTACTGCAAAAATCCTGAAAAAAAAATCCTGACAAAACTAGACTTTTCCTGAAGGCAAATGCAGGGAGCTGCTAACAATCAGATACATTTGTTTCAAGAGATGCTGATCTCTCCCCTCTGCTGCTGAAAAGGCAAAAGGCTTGCTTTATTAAAAGCTGAAAACAAATGCAGAGAGCTGCTAAAGATACATTTATTTCAAGGCAAGCCGATTCCTCTCTCCTCCCCTCCGCTGCTGCAAAACCAAAAGGCTTGAGCTGAAGGCAAATGCCAAGAGCTGCTTACAATCAGATACATTGCTTTCCTGTCTCCCCCAATGAAAGGGAAAGTGTGATTGCTCTGATCTCCTTTGTTTCCTCCATTCAGCTGATTTTTACAGGCAGGCTGCTTTGAATGCAGGGTTTGCACTGGGGGTGGATTTAAAGGTCCTTCGCTGGTCTCCTTGAGTGCAGGGAGATGGTGTGAAAAGGAGAGAAATTGGAGGGTTTAGAAATCAGAGATAGGGTTTAGATTTTTTTTTAATTATTATTATTATTTTTTTTAGTGCCGGGTTTGATTCCGCCCTCCCCCATGAAGCCTGCTGGATGACCTTGGGCTAGTCACAGCTCTCTATGGAGCTCTCACAGCCCCACCTACCTCACAGGGTGTTCTGTTGTGGGGAGAAGAATAGAAAGCTTTGTCAGCCACTTTGAGTCCCCTAAAATGGGTGAGCAAAGCAAGGTAGAAAAGCCAACTCCTCCTCCTTCTTCCTCTTCTTCATGGGACTGGGGCCTTTGGTCAGCTGCTCTGGACTCCAGTTGGCCTAACCTACCTTAATATGGTATACAAATAAAATGGAAATGGAAAAAATCAAATAAATAAAAATGATAGAAATGAAAAGGTATGAGCAGTCAGACCTGAAGATGGACTGAAGATGGTTTAAAGTGAAGGTGTGACCACAGCCAAAAGAGACAACCAGTTCAGGTAGCAGTTAACAGATTCTCCATCATTTCCTGGTTCAGCTCCACCTGCATTAGACGGGCCCTGATCCACATTGAGGCCCTTAATCCAGATCCATGGTAGTAGTGTTTAATCAGTACTAGCAGAGGGACAAGGGGCCTTGACATGGAACATAAGAGGAATTCAGAAGGCTACCTCCTATGTTTGGGTTTATAAGGGGGTGCTTTTCAGTAGCGCACCATAGCATGCCACTAAAAAATGCCCCTCCGCCCCAGAGGCCAGGAACCTTTGTTCCTGGTCTTTGGAGGCACAGGGGTGTGACGGCAAAACTTCAGAGCATAGCTGCAGCAGGGGTTAATCTGGATCAGAGCCATTGGTGTAGATGGTGCTGATCCCACCAATGCCCCAGCCACAATCCGGATTAGTGAACCAGCCTATTCCAGACCCACTGATTCAGGATTAATTGAAGGTAAGTGTAACAAGGGTCTCTGTTTTAAAATTTACACTAAGCTTGAGTGGAGTTACCTGGCAGCAGGAGAGCAATTTCTCTTAGGCAGAAATCTGAGACATTTTCAGTTGGCTCACAGATCTTCAGCCAGGTCTCATTATTCATTCCTTTGTTAAAATTCATTTCCTTGTAAATATTTTTATAGCCTTCTATAAAAAAGATAAATCTAAATTTAATATTAAACTGTAAGTGCATCCTGAAGGCAATCTTTTTACATTCTTGTACTTCCACAGCAAAGGCCTCCCAAGGTGACAATCTTGTCAAACTTATTTTGGTGAAGAAGGGAGCGGAGAAGGAAGAGAAGGAAGAGAGAAGGAGAAGAAATGATTTGCAGATGGGGTCATTTCCACACATTAATCTACCCTTCCTCCCCTTATGAAGATTCTTGGCTAGAAAAGGTAGATGAGGAGAAGAGAACATAAAGGCCAAACACAACCTCCAAGGGGTGCTTTGATGTGCTTTTTCACTACATGTGAATGCAGCCATAGTCCACATAGTACCATATCATTTAGTACCATATCTTTCCTGCTAAGGATATGGTACTAAATATAAAAGAGAGCCCAGCGTGGTCGCGTTGCTCTAACTTCTGGGTTTTAATTCCACACTTCTCCACAAAGCCAGCTGGGTGGCCTTGGGCTAGTCACAGCTCTCTTCTGAGCTCTCACAGCCCCATCTACCTCCACAGGGCGTCTGTTGTGGGGAGAAGAACAGAAGGTTTGGCAGCCGTTTTGAGTCCCCTTAAATAGGTGAGCCAACTCATTCTTATTCTGAAGCTTTTCACACTCAACTATCCCATGGAAGTTAAGATCAGGGATGGATACTGGCATTTGCACTGCAAGCACCATCCCCATACCAAACCTACCCAGAACCTACCCTGCAGCAGGGTAAGCGCAGGCACTCCTATGGGAGTGGAGTGGCCACCTCACCGCAGCAATGGCCATGTGTGCCGGGCCGTTGCTACAGCAACGGGCAACACAGCTCATGACTCTGCAGCATTTGCATGGAAGTAGGTACAAAGGCTGTGGTTAGCAGTGTGCTATCCAGCAGGCTTTACTACTCTACAGCTATTGCAGATGGGGGCAGCCATGCCTGCTGGCAGCCATGCCCTACCATCACCCTCTTGCAAGTGTGAAAAAGCCCTCTGTCTTTGGTTAAGGTTAGGGTTAGGGTTCAAAATACTGGAGGTCCTGCCCCACTAGTATGCTCCATCCACAGGATGAAGCATAATCCAGATCAGAAGGCTCCTGATCTGAATCACCAGTAGACCTCAATATCAAGGTCCACCATCATGCTAGCTGGCCCAATCTGGAAAGGAGGAGGAGGAGGAGGAGGAGGAGGAGGAGGAGGAGGAGGAGGTAGTACTCAAAGCAGTTGACAAACCTGGTATTCCCAGATAGGAATCTGGCTCCCTAAACACCAGACCAAACTGACTCAGAGGGGTGCCAAAGGTTTACAGGGGTGGGGGGCATTTTAGTGGTGTGCCATCCATGACTTCATCCAGGCAGTCCTCAAGGACTGTTTGCCCCTTACTCCCTCCCCAATTGCTCTTTCAGGACCTCCTGTCAGCACCCCAGTAGCAGACAATTGGGCATTGGGGCACCTGAGGTAGAAAGAGGAAAATCTCTTTGTTTTCTGACGTATCTCTTCTTTCCACAAGAACATAAGAGAAGCCCTACTGAATCAGGCCACAGCCCATCTAGTCCAGCATCCTGTCACACACAGTGGCCCACCAATTGCCCATGGGCATCTCAAGCAGAGACGAGGGCAAACTTTCTCCTGCTCTTGAATCCCAGCAAATGGCCCTTAGAAGCAGCCAGAAAGATGTACTTAGGCATCCATTCTAGTAGCCATATTCCTCTCCATTTCTCTCACCAGCCATAAAGGGTTTGATTTTGGAAACACTTCTTATCTTCTTTGTCTGATTTGCATAGAAAGGGTTTTGCAGTTGCACACCATAGCTTTGCTGCCATTTGTCTGGGTGTATATTTATTTATGACTTGCAATGCCCTTGAGGGTTTTTGATTAGTGTTATTGGCATTATCCAAAGCACAGGTAACTAGCAGATGCTGTGTAAAGGGAGCGTAAAGGGAAATGCACAGTTCCAGTTCCTTCACCGGGTTGAACAACAATGCTTTATTTTGAAAGGCCGTTGACTCCCTGTTCCTTCCTGCAGAGACAGACATTATTTGCCTTCTGTTCCATTTATGGCTCTCTGTGGCTGTTTGCACAATGCGCACCACTGGTGTGTGCTGCACAAGGCTGATCTTGGCATTGGATTGGCAGCTGGTGGTCCACACCAAAGGCAGCCTGAATTACAGCGGCGTATTCTGGGCCACCTTCAGAGGCCAGGAAGGAAAGTTCCCAACTCCTGGAGTTGCTAGGCTGGGGTGTTTTTACTGGTTGCCCAGAAATGGTGCCAGGTTAGGCTTGCTGCTGGATTGACTCAGTTGTCAACACTGTGGACTCCTCAGTCAATCTACCTGTGGGAAAGTGTGGGAAACCATAAGCACATAAGATCTGGAGGCCCTCCTGGTTGCCCCACCACCATCAGTAGTAAAAGGGGTGAGCACCCGGGAGAGGGCCTCCTCAGTAATGGCCCCCAGGCTATGGAACAGTCTCCCCCTTGAAGTGCGTCAGGCTCCTTCTTTGTTTATGTTCAGGAAGGCAGTGAAGACGCACCTCTTTGCTCAGGCCTTTGGCTAAGTGTCGGTTATGTTTTCCGTACTACAAACACTACTGTTTTATTTGATATTGTTTTATTTTTAATATGCTGGATTTTAAATGTTGTTGTGGTTTTTATTGTTTCACTATCTATTGTTTGTATGAGATGCTGGATTTTAAAGGTTGTTACCCACCCTGAGACCTTTGGGTATAGGGTGGGATAGTATAAATAAATAAATAAATAAATAAATAAATAAATAAATAAATAAATAAATAAATAAATAAATAAATAAATAAATAAATAAATAAATAAATAAATAAATAAATAAATAAATAAATAAATAAATAAATAAATAAATACACAAGAGGAGCCCTACTGGATCAAGCAACGGCCCAACCATCATCTGTCCTTCGCGGGGATGCCCTTGCATCTTGTACTGCGTGACTGGAAGCTACAAATGGTGCAAAATGCAACAGCTAGGTTGTTGAGTGAGTCACCCATTCACGTAGTTGTAGGTGCAACCAGCTAGAAGGCCAATTCAAGGTCTTTTGCCTAACACTGACCATCTTGGGACCAGCGTATTGCTAGATCACCTTCCGTGGTATAGACCAGTGAGATCATTGCAGTAATCGGGGGGGGGGGTTCTGCTCTGGGTACCACCAATCATGGAAGGTCATCTTACAGTGTCCCACCACAGGGCCTTCTCTGTGGTGGTGCCCATAAGAACATAAGAGAAGCCCTGCTGGATCAGGCCACAGCCCATCTAGTCCAGCATCCTCTCGCACGCAGTGGCCCATCAAATACTCATGGGCATCTCAAGCAGAGACAAGGACAAACCTTTTCCTGCTCTCGAGTCCCAGCAGATGGCCTTAGAAGCACCCCGGTCCCTCCCCCTCCCCCCCAGACTGAAAGATGCTCTGTAATGGTTTCTTTCCAGATACATGTGAAGTACCTACTATCGTATCTTTTTAGGCCCTTGTTTATGCTTATTTATCCAAGCATTCCCAGGGAAAATGAATGTCTGTCTCATGAATCCCACCCAGATTTTTCATAGTCCCCTGCCCATTATGCTGTTTTAACAGTTCTTAACCTTGTTTTGATAATTTTATTTTATTGTAAACTGCTTCAAGACTTTCTAAATGAAGAATGGTAGGAAAAAATGTATTAAGTAGATAGTAAATAGTAATAAATGGCCTGAGATCACAATGCGTGATACTCCAACTTATAAAAAGAGGAAGGAGGCAGGCCCATGGACCTCTTCCTAACATTGCCTTCCCTAGGACAGGGATCTGAGGGCTCTTACCTTCTGAACTCAGGGCTTGGTGCCTGAGGCAAGAGCCTTCTGTAGGTGGTGTTCCACTCTGTTGAACAATTCCCACACACGTTCGCCTGGTGCCGTCTTTATTATGCTTTAGACATCACCACCCAAGGATAATCTGGTTTATCCAGCTGTTTACACCCCATGTTTTCTCTTGAAACTGCTTTAATTGGTGACATTAGCCCTGTGAGGAGCTTCTTGGTTTTGCAGATGGTGATGTCCACCATGACTTCGCTTGGACCATCAAGGGGCCCACTAGTCTGAAACATGTCAAGGTCTGTTTACATCTCACATGTTCCGTTGAGAAGCTGAAGTTCGGTTTGCTTTAATCTGTGACATTAGCTCTGTGAAGAACTTTGGGGTTTTGCAAACTGTGATGCCCACTAGCTCCAGACCCTAAGATTTTTTTTGCATCCACCTTGCCTTCTCTAGGCCAGGTAGTTTGAACCAGCAAGACCTGCTAACCCAGAGTATGTTTGGAAGAGCACCTTCTACATGATGGTTCTGGTTCAGACCAGCCCTCATACTGGCCCCAAAGCTTCTACAACCTTCAAAGCCAGCCTCCAAGGGTTCCAAAGGACTAGGAATGGCACACATCTCAGCCATGTTCTCAGCCATGGAGCCACTGGATGATCCATAGAGGAATTGGTGCACTGCTGAAATGAGTCCCTGGGTAGTCAGGAGTACAGAAACATGTTTTCAGTCCACCTCCATGTTCCAGATTAGGCCAAGTTGGTCTTCCAGGAGACCTTGATATCAAGGCCCCTTGAGATTGCCAAGAACTCCAGAGAGGTCTCTTAGCATTGGGTGAGTGGGCAACCAAGTGGCAAATGTGCTTTAATCTTAACAAGTGCAAAGTAATGCACATCAGGGCCAAAAATCCAAACTATGTCTATGAACTGATGGGGTCTGAGCTTTCTGCAACACACTAGGAAAGGGATCTCGGGTTTCTGGTGGACAGTTCAATGAAGGTGTCAGCCCAGTGTGCAGCAGCAGCAGCGAAAAAAGCTAATTCAATGCTGGGAATAATTAGGAAGGAAATAGAAAATAAGTCAGCAAGTGTCATTTTGCCTCTTTATAAATCTATGGTGAGGCCACATTTGGAATATTGTGTACAATTCTGGTCACCACACCTCAAAAAGGATATTGTGGAACTGGAAAAGGTGCAGAAAAGGAAAACCAGAATAATTAAGGGGCTGGAACACCTCCCTTACAAAACCAGGTTGCAATGTCTAGGCCTCTTCAATCTGGAGAGACGGTGTTTAAGAGGGGATCTGATTGAAGTGTATAAAATTATGCACAGTATAGAAAAGGTGGATAGAGAAAATTTCTTTATCTGAGCGGAAGAATAGGCACACCCAGGGCAAGCACACTTTCCCTTTTTCACACCTTCCCTTTAAGATCAGACATTCCCACTAATGTTACCTCCATCAGCGAAGGAGCAGCGCACAACCGGAAGGCTGAGAGCTTGCGGGGGGGGGGGAGTGGCTTGACTTGCAGTTTTGCATTTAAAATCTTTATGCTTGAGACTTATGTATCCTTCTGATGATTGTTAGCAGCTAATGGAAATGTATATTTCTACATTTCTAGTATCTGCTAACAATCAAAGCCTTTGCCTTTTCTTCATCGGGGCTCTAGCATTGCAGGCATGGCAAGGGAGGGGGACTTATGCAGCTGTGAAATTCCACCCAAATCTGGCAGGCATTGGCCAAAAGGCTAGATCTCCACCCCAAACAGTCCGGGAGCATGGCCACTGCAGGGCAGGGGGGAGGCGACTCAGCTCCAAAAGGGGGGGAAAGTCCAGTTTTCCTCAAGACATTTTTTCTCCAGATTTTTGCTCGTAGTCCTCATAAAATCTGGGAATAAAAAGTTGAATGGGAACACTGGATACCGAGTTCAGATTCTATTCAGACTTATAGGAAATTAAATGGGAACTCTGGATACCGAATTCAGATTTGATCTGGAAATGCACCCTCAGGCCATGTCCCCATGCAAGGCATTTGGAGCGGGATCGGAACGCATGGGACCGGAAACAGGTCCGAGATAGCTCCTAGCCCATCCCCATGCCATTCCCGGCAACGCGGACTAGGTGTGCGTTAGGTGTGGATGGAGGCGTCCCCATGCAAACTGCGCCAAACCTTGGCCCAGGGGAGCAGCACCACCTCCTCTCCGCCCACTCTCTCCAAATTGGAAGCTGGATTGACATCAGCCCACCCCTGTGCTTCATCCCCCCTCCTTTGGTGGCGCTGAAAGCCAGGACTGGGCTGGGAGGCATGGAAAAAAAGGTAAAATAAAGCTTACTTCATAATAATAAATTTATAAGTAATTTTAAAAGACCGAGAGCCGCTACAAGGCTTAGTGGCGGCTAGGCGCTTGAGCAGTTTTGTGCACCTCCATTCCACTGGCAACTGAGAGAATGCCCACCAAGTTTAAAAGGGAGAAAATCAAGTCTTTATTTCATGATCACCTTGGTGATCGGGAAATGGGGGTTGAAAATTTTTGGAATTGGAACAAAAATCAAGCCATTACCCTACCTGCCTTGGCAATTGGAAAACAGGGGTGGAAGTATTTCTGTGGAAGATACACAAAAATTAAGCCAGTATCCTGCCTGCCTTGGTGACTGGGATTTTAAAATGTCAGCAGCTGCGATCTCCAATGCACAGGGCAGGAACAGCAAGCACACCCCACCTCCTAATGACATGAGTGCCAATCCCCTCCCCAGATAGCCCACGATCATCCCCATGCGTGGTCCTGGCTCGCTAACCAATGTATGCCGTGATTCCAAACCATGCCAAGACTTGTATGTTTGGGTGTCAAGATTGGTCCTGGTCTGGCACGGTTTGGAGGGATTTGGTCTGCTTTCCACAGACCAAATCCAAAATGCATGGGGACGCCCCTTGCCAATACGGTGTTCAGTACCATACCAAACATGCATGGGGATGCAGCCTCAATCTCTTCCCAGGGCTGATGGCGTGGCCCTGCTTTTCCTATGCCCATCTTCTCCAGCTCATTAAGGAGAACTTCCAGTATGGGAAGCCAGAATATCAATCAGACTTCAAATGGAGGTGAGCTGCATGTACACCACCCAACTTCCCTCGCTGAGCTGAGATGCAAATCTAAGCAAGCCCGAACATGTAAGACAATTGGGGCAAAACAACTTATAAAAATCAAGTTTGACAATAGGTTCAATTATGATAGATCACTGTAGGCAGGGAAACAGGGCTCTGGATGCAACAGCTCTCATTAGACTACCAAGATCTCCCTCATTATGATGGGTGTGGTACACAAAGAGGCAAGGCATGGAGGTTCTATGATATGTACAGCAATATATGGGATATCTTTGCAGTCTAAAGAAGAGGCTTTGTTGTTACAGGGCCCCCTGGCCTTTTGAACTGGCTCTATCAGCAGGAGAAGTGGTGGAGAACTGTGAAGCTCCGATTTGTGTAATTCTTACACATCGTTTGTTCTGCCACACCCCTGAGGTCTTACGTTTAGATGTGCAGATTCAAGATCATCTGAATGTTGGGGAGGTGTGAGACCAAGACTGCGATCTGACACAGCTAAAGGAAACATCTCGGGGCTTCTCTGAGGGACCATAGAGAAGGGATTGAGGTGAGATGGTCCACACGGCTGTCTGAATCTCTTCCTCCATTTGTCCAGCCACCAGGATGCCATAAGCTGGTCCATTACCTGTATTCAAAAGTCTTCCATAAAGCAAGGGACGTGCAAGGCTAATACTGTGTCCAATACTGCATCTCAAGCAGAAATCAGAGGCAAAACCTCATTCAGCGGCACTGTGCAAAAATTGCTGAAGTGTGTGCACAGAAAGTTCCTTTTCTCTTACAAATACAATACAGTCATTTCAAGATACAACTGCACACTCAGGTTCTCACATTTCCTAAGCAGAAGTAGTGTTATAAATAATAATTCAGTAAAAACTTAAACAAACCTTAGGCTGAAGTTTTGCAGTATTTTGTTTTTTGTTTCATTTTTAGCTTTCACTTCACCCATTTTTTCCTCTAGAAAAGAAAATTTAAGTAATCCATCTTAGTTTTAGTAAACCATCTCTTGTGTGACCTATTTAACTTCAAAAAAAAAACTAACAACCCATAAAATACAAATTAAAACCACTTAACTTCCCCAGGTGACTATAAAAGAAATTACAATAACTTTTACTAAAATGTAGCAAACTAGTAATTAACACAACTTTTACTTAGCAACCTAAACTAGATTAGATTAGATTAGATCAAACAATTAAATAAATTTTGTTGGTTAAGAAGGTTTCCTGGTGGTGCAGAGTACAGGATCCATGCCCAGACACAAAATTACACAGAGAGAGCCCTTTTCTGCATGGGGTGTTATTCTGGGTTATAGCCTGGCATCGGCATGGCAGGGCAGACTGTGGCAGCCCCCAGGTGGGACCTGGAGGAGGTTTCCTGTCTAGGGGATGCAAAAGGTGAACTCCCAATGGTGTGTACTATTACTAGCATTCACACTCACAAATGCTAGTATGCCACTTACCTGGCACAGAAGCGCGGTCTGGGTACTGCCATCATGGTGCACGATGCTGGCATTGCTGCGTGTGTGCTAGCCGATGGTGCTGTGCTGTGCACGTGCAGTGACACCAGCGCGTCACAAGACGCACCAGCGTGCTTCCGTGGTGTGTCACATTCCCCTTCGTGCACCACGGAGGTGCAGATGGGGCCGCCACTGGGCAAGATAAGGGCACGCGTAGAGCACAAAATCATACCCCACGCATAGTTTGCAGGCAGTGCGCTCCTGAGCTGGAAGTGGCCCTTCAAGCGCTTCATCAGGGTGCACACTCCATGCAGACTACAGGGACAAGTGCAGAAAGGGCCCAGATGTAATCTGCCCCAGAGAAAAGATACCCAAAATTATGAATCAGAATTAATTAGTTAATTAATTGCATTTCTATCCGACCCCATACCCAAAGGTCTCTGGGTGGGTAACAACCTTTAAAAGAACAGATTAAAAACAGAAGATACATTAAAAACAATTTTAAAAATCAACAAATCTAAAACAATACACTCCGTGTTTAAAATGATAGTATCTGTACTGGGCGGGGAGGGGAATATCATTGCCTCAGCCAAAGGCCAGGACAAAGAGGTGCATCCTCACTGCCTTCCTAAATATATACAAGGAAGGAGCATGATGCACCTTAAGGGGGAGACTATTCTGTAGTCTGGGGGGCATCACCAAAAAGGCCCTCTCCCAGATGCCCACCTGCCTCACTACTGAAGGCAGGGAGACAACCAGGAGGACCTCACCGCTAGATCTTAAGGCACAGGCAGGTTGGTATGGGAGAAGGTGTTCCTTTAGATATTTGGGGGCCAAGTCATTTAGGGCCTTGTAAGTCAGAGGGTACATCCCCATACACATTTGGCCTGGTACCAAAATCTGGTTCAGCAAGGGGTGTCTCCATGCATTTTTTATTTGGTCCGATTTCTACAGACCAAATCACCCAAAACAGTACCAGACCAGGACCAAATTTGGTACCTGAAAGAACAAGTCTGGGCACGGTTTGGAGGTCTGGCATACATTACTTAGCAAGCTGAGCCTGGGCATGGGGACGGTCCCAGGCTATTAGGGGAGGAGATTGGCACTCACATCATTGGTGGAGCAGAGGTGCGCAAAACTGCTCAACCGCTCAACTGCTGTCAAACCTCATAGCGGCTTTGGGTTTTTAAAAATTATTTTAAAATGTATTAAACTTGAATTTTTTCCCCCCCGTGCCTCCCAGCCCAATCTTGGCGTTCTGTGCTGCTAAGGGGGGGGGGGTGCAACATTTGCAGCTGGCGGCACAGGGGTGGGCTGACATCAATCCAGCTTCCAATGAGGAGAGAGGGGCGGAGAGGAAATGACACTGCTCCCCTGAGCCTGGGTTTGGTGCAATTTGCATGAGGACAGCTGCATCCGCACCCAACCTGCACCCAGTTCGCATTACCAGGCATGGCATGGGGATGGGCAAGACTCGATCTCAGACCCAGTCCTGGTCCCATGCGTGCCCAATCAGAGCCAAACAGCCTGCATGGGGGTGCAGCCAGAGTGAGCACCTTGAATTGGGCTCAGTAGTAAATTGGCCGGCAATGCAACCCTTGTTTATTTACTTATTTATTTACTCTCTGGCCCTTTTTGTTATTTGCCTGCTGTTATTGTTTTAAGTATGATGGTTGCTACATTTTTTTTCCTGGCAACATGTCTGAGCCTTTGACAATTGTGTGTGACACTGTAAGAGATGGTGCTCAGCTTTCCCTATTGCACCACATTCACCTGATGGGAACAAAGCCTCCTTTCAGCTCAATTCCCGCTCACCTGTCAGCTTTTTAAGACCCAAGATGCCTGCTGGGGGAACATAAAGCTGCCACAAAAGTTGACTCAACTCTTTGGTGAGGTACACTATCAGATCCACACAGTTCTTTGGAAATAATACAGAAGTGGTTCGCCTGTTCCTTCTCCTGGGCTGGTTTCCGACCTCCCAGTCTTCCCTGTCAGGTGATCCTCCAGGCAAACCAAACCAAACCATTTTATTTTTCAAGCTCTGCCCAAATGAGCTGGAGCCACCCCAAATACTGAAGCTGGTTCATCTTCTGGTTACCAGTGAAACCAGCGCAACTCTACATGGATACGGCCATGCAGTTTTCTTGGGAGACACACACGGATGAGGTTTACCATTAGCATCTTTTGGAGAAATTAAAATACAGTCCTGCTGGCCATCAGGTTAAGGGTCTTCCCGCACTGAACCTTATTCTGGATTATATCCCAGAACAGGATCCTGCCAGCCGAGTGCAGGCTAGTGCAGACTATGGCAGGCCCTGTGGGAGAGGGGATGCTGGACTAGATGGGCTGTGGCCTCATCCAGCAGGGCTCCACTCTGAGGTTCTTGTGTGCCTTTCTCTTTGGGAGTACAGCCCTCAAAAATAACTGTGAGACCAACTGTTCCGGGGTGAGATCCAGTCCAATTTCCTCCCCCCAGAGGAAGCTAGAGTGGCAAAGAAGGTTGCAAACCCACAGTAGACAGAGGCTTCTCCCATCCTGAGTCTCTGCACTCTCCCCGCAACTTGCTATGGTCTTTTTTGAAGTTCCTGTGGCAATAGCGCTTCAAAACCATGCATGGGAGTAGTTCCACTGCGACCCACTGCACCGTGGTGATGGGGTTGTCATCCACTTTGTATGCACGCAGGCCTAGGCACTGTCCTCTTCAGTTCAGTTCCCACATTTACTTTGTTTTCATCCCCTTTCCCCCTCCTGCCTGCCCTGCGCTGTCCTGTGATATTTTTAATTTGCCAGGTTGCACCCTTACTCCAGTTTGGAGGCAGTGGGAGCTGGATCCTTATCTGGGAATACTGGGTTTGATCCCACCCTCCCCCAGGAAGCCAGCTGGGTGACCTTGGGCTAGTCACAGCTCTCTTCTGAGCTCTCACAGCTCCATCTACCTCACAGGGTGTTCAGTTGTGGGGAGAAGAATAGAATGTTTGTCAGCTGCTTTGAGTCCCCTTAAATGGGTGAGAAAAGTGGAGTAGAAAAGCCAACTCTTCTGCTGCTGCTTCTGAGTACTGTACTTTTTGGTTGGCAAAGTTCAGGCTGTATCAAAACAGCAGAGAAAACAAGCATTATAAAAGAAATTGTAAAAACATCAGATGGGCTTTTGGGCTGGGGGTGATCCATTTTGATTACACAAAAATTTCCTGTTTCAGTTGCCATGTGTTTCGCTTATCACTTATTTATATGGGAGTGTGGAATAGTGGGCTATTTATTATTATTATTATTATTATTATTATTATTATTATTATTATTATTATTATTATTATTATTATTATTATTATTATTATTATTATTATTATTATTATTATTATTTAATGTTAATGTTAATGTTAATATAACAGAAACACACTATAATACAACACTAATTATCATCGTTATCATTGTTATTGTTGACAGAAACACAATAGCATAACACGACACAAAACACTATAACCCTGCGCCCAAAACTATAATTGATAATGCTAATAATAACAACAAATTATTATTGACAGAAACACAACAGTGTAACACAACACGGCACCAACATTTATTTGTAATAATAATATTACCGGCAACAACCAATGACGATTCTTATTATTAATAGTTATTGTTATCATGGGGTGCTTAGACCAGACATTCAGATCAGGCGGTCCGGCAGCGCAGGTGAGGCAGCGCAGGTGAGAGCGCGCTCCGCCATCGCTCACGCCAGACCTCGGACTCCCTCTCCCAGGCGCCCCCCCCGAGGCGCATGCGCACATCCCAGGGCATGACGCAACTGGGGAGGCGGTCCGGGTCAGCGTGACATATACGGAAGGGCCCCGGCGCCTGCCACCCGCGCGCTCGCTCGTCTGCGCTCTCCTCTCTCGGCGGATCCCGACAGAGCGGAAACATCGGAGTGGCCCGGAGAGCCTCGACTGCGCCGTGTGCGGGCAGGTGAGTGAACGAACGAACGGGGAGCAGCAGCATCAAGTGCTGCCGGGCTCTCCAGGCAGCCTTAACCTGGGTGTGATGTAACGAGTCCGGTTTGGCTCTGGGTGGACACACACGTGCAGATCCCGTTTGCGAATCGCGCATCCCTCCACCGGAGCAGAAGGGGGTCTCCGCTCTTCTCCCTCTGTTTCCCCGCTGGGGTGATGGGGAGATCCGGGGAGGCTTTGAACCCAGCCCGGGGTACCCGGCGCCTGCCTTTCGGTGGAGGAGGAGAGAGTGCCCGGGACACGGGACAGAAGGGGCGTGTGAAGGGAAGGACCTCGGGGCAAGGGGACCTCGGGGGGGTTGTGGTGCTGTCCTTCCGTAGAGGGCTGAAGGCTGAGGAAGGCAGCCAGCAAAGTGACAATCTAGTCTTTGGGCATCCGTCTAATTCACAATTGAGTCAGATAATCTGGAAAGAAAATTCGTCTCTTTGCAGAGGGGCTTCCTCACTCTGAAAGTGGACTGAAACCGGATTGAAATTGAGGTGTGGACACCTCCCAGGTCAGCGGTTATCAATCTTCCTAATGCCGCGCGACCCCTTAATACAGTTCCTCGTGTTGTGTGGACCCCCAACCACAGGGGCAGGGCACCTCGGTTGAGGATGGGGTGGGAAGGCGGGAGACTTGCCGAGACCCCTCTGAAAGGGTAGTTTGACCCCCAAAGGGGTCGCGACCCACAGGTTGAGAACTGCTGTCCTAGGTGCATTCAAGGTGCTACAAAACTCAGACATCTGTACGCTCTAATTAGTAACTGGTAGGAAAACCCGCATAGGATGCGGCTTAACTGTGAATAGCAGGCGTAGGATGGTAGATTCTCTCTCCCCAGAAATATCCTAAATCATTTTCCCTTGGAGGTTTCCTCTGGTCAGCTTTGCAATATTCCCAAAGTGAGGCCTCCTTTTAAACAGCAGTTTCTCCCCGAGTTCTAATACATTTGTGCCAAATCAATTTTAAAGTACTTGCATATTAAAAAAACTTCTAAAATTCCAATTCCAGGTAAGGAACAAAGAATTGAATTGAATGAATTTATTATGGTCATAGACCAAAAACACAAAGCATACTTAAATAACACAGTTGCCGTAGTATTTGTGATGTATATATTATATACAGCTGAGGTCAGCGAATTAAAATCTTTGATGTATTCTCTACATTGTCCACAGTTTGATGGATTTTACAGTAACTATGCTGAAACTTTATTTGTTAAAAGCACTGACAACTTAAATTTTATATAATTTTGTAGCTGCAGCATAAAACTTTGCCACGTTTAAGAAGACAAGTTGTCAGTGGTTTAAACAAATATCACACTCAGAGAAGAATAGTAACCAGTTCAAAATATCTAAAATAGAAACACTGTCTTATTGCTCAATGCTTTGTTCTCTAACTTCTGGAAGCTTGCCATATTAATCTGTTGTGGCAAAAAGCAGCTAATTATGCTTAGTGACAGGTCAAAGCCCTTGAAGATACATCATCAGAAGCAAGAGGTGTTGTTGCAAACTGTATTTGTGCAATACTTATGCATCATAAAGCAGCACTTTTGTTTCCACCTTGCTTGCGAATTTATAATCCAGTTCAGGGAAGTAAGGAGTGCCGTGCTGGATTTGAAGAAACGGTTAGCCGGTCCGGCAGCCTGTTTCTCCCCCGCCCCCGGCCCACCAGCTGACTCTCGGAAACAGTCTGGATTTACTTCCTCCAAACTGTCCAGTCTCCTATGATCATCCTTAGGTTTTCAGGGAGGTCTTCATTGCTGCTGTAATCGAATCAACCCATCAACAAGTTTCCAGCCTCTTTGTCTTCATCCTTCCGCTTTTCCAAGCATCACCATGTTTTCCAGGGGATTTGGTCTTAATATGTGCCCAAAATATGACAGGTGAAGTCTTGCCATTTTTTGTTCTAATGGATATTGAGGTTCAATTTTGTCTAAAGTCCACTGGTTGGACTTTTAAAGCCATCCATGTTACCTTGAGGAGCCTCCACCAGCACCCAAGTTCAAAAAAAGTCAAGATGTTTCTGGTCTTGTTTTGTCATTGTCCAGTTTTCGCATCCCTACAACCATGATGTTACCTTTCTCTGATCTTTGTGGTCACTGAAATGTCACTCAAAGCAGGCTAAAAGACTCCAAAAGCAGTCAAAACACACTTCCCAGAATATAGTCTGTGCTCTAGTCCACCTAAAATCCAGATACCAAGATCACCAGCTTCTCAATACTGACACTATTCAACTCTACACAAAAGACCAAAATCTTGCAAAGCCAAATCTTGGTTACTGGCAATCCCAAGACGAAACTGAAAATACACAGATTGCAAAAATAAAGCCCCTATATGTTATTCCATTCACAAATGCCCCAAACTTGTACATTTTAAATCTGGACGAAAGGACACCTGTTCAACTGGAAATAACAAATAGCATTTTGAGGGCCTTGTTCTTGCTATAGAAAATAAGTCAGTGTAATTTTGGGTGTTTTTCCACTGTCACTAGAATTACCCATTAAGTACCCATTAATGGGTACAAAAATGCCATTACGTACCCATTAATGGGTACTTAATGGGTACTTTTAGTGACAGTGGAAAAACACCCTTTGAGGCATCTTCTCTGATTACATTAATGATTGGTTCATTATTTTATGGGAAGATTCAAGTTAAGCAGCTTTGAATCTAGTGTTTATGAATAAACTGATACATAAATTCACTGAAACTTAAAAGAATTACACAGAATTTATTCTAAAATTCTACCACAGCAATAGCTGTCTTTAGGTTAAAACTGCTAGTGCAATAAAATGGAAAAGTTTTGTCTCTTCCATCTAAAGGATATCAGTGGTTTGAGGAACTACACATACAAATTTTTCAGTTACCCTTCTTCAGTTGTTTTGTAGAACAAGTTGAACATTTGTATCTTCAAACAAATTAATTATAAGTCATGTTTTTGGAGAAATATAGCAACATTATTAAATATAATTTTAAAAAACTCTGACCTCAACTCTAGAGATCCATGGCTAGAAAGGGAGTATTCTGGTATATGTCTTTTTCTCTTAATTATTTACTAGCTTTTACTCCTGTTATACTTTAGTTATTTGTTTAATTATTAATGTTTGTATACATATATATATATATTTGCAAGAGGGTTTTTTCCCCCCAGAAACAAAGGCGAGGAAAAATAATTATAGCGTTTCAATAGCTAGTGTATTTTAATTCCTTAGTTAAAATGTATAAGTGCCCTAAATAACTAAGCAGTTCTGGGAATAAATTTGAAAGGGAAAGTCCATCTAATCTAATTATCAGGGTAAAAGCTGTAACAAAAACATTAAATAGATCATCCTTTAGAATGTCAACCGTCTGTGGGCACCTGACTGAACTGTGATAACAGTGAAACCAGTTATATTCTGCCTCCTGGTGGTAAATTACCTATAAAAATACAGTCTGTTGTACAGTTGTTCAAACAGGGACAGAAGCATCTAAAGGTATTGGTGGATATACTATTCTCACTGAACATTGTACCTTAACAGTAAACCATAAACAGTAAACCTTGAGAAGACTATGAGAACATATTTAAGATTGATCTGCATGGTGAGTAGATTGCCAGAAGGCGTGATGGATTCTTCCATGATCATTAGGGTGATTACTATAGGTTGTGTGAGTTCTATAAATGATCCTCTAGTGCAGATTCCTAACGTCAAATTCAGTTAGGATGTAATAAGTTCAAAAGTTGCTTGATCCCATAAACTTTATACCAGTGTTCAGTCTTAAGACAAAAAAGTTGCATACCCCCAGAAAAGATGGGAGTTTCCTATATGAAGTATCATCATAACCCAGGCCTCCAGATATTAATGGCCTACAACTCCTAGCATTCCACTGCAAGCATCCTGTGCTAGCCCAAGTAAGGATGGGTATTGTAGTTTAAGATTACCTGGAAGACTACAGCTTGAGTTGCCCTTGAATAACATCAGGGGAGTATGCAATATGGGATGGTGCTAGAAAAGTTCACGCTACCCTGTTTCCACCCTGTTACCCTGTAGCCTATGTTTTCTGTATCTAATTGGTATAGCGTGTGCTCATCTTTAATTCCTCATTTTCACTTTCTAAAAATAAAACGGACTAATGATCTAAACCAGGCTGAGAACATATTTAGTCTAAATTCAAATTCGTCCCAATTTAGTCCACAAAACTATGGAAACCCAAATCTGTTTGGGACAGTGGGAACTGAAGATTTATTTGTTTTAATTAATTAATTAATTATATTTCTATCCCGACCTATACCCAAAGATCTCGGGGCAGGTTACAAAATTATATGAATCTTAGACAGGTCCCTGCCCTCAGGCTTACAATCTAAAGAGAAAAGAAACAAAAGGAAAATGATGTGGGAGGGAAGAGGGACACTCTTAATGATAATAATATTATACACAAATTAAAGCATAAGGTTTATAAAGCAAAATGAGGTTCTTAAAGATCTTAACTTGACCGGAAATGATACAATTAAAAACCTTTAAAGGTTTATTGAAAAAAACCAAGTCTTTAAAAACATGTTTCTCAGTCCCAAAAGGAGAATACTTAGGTAAAAATAATTTTAAAAAGACCCCATGCTGCATAGATAACCTCTAAACTGATTAAAAGCTGTGTTGGAACACATTCTAAATGTTCTTGAATTCCCCAGTCTTCAAAGCCTCTTCTCTTCTTCCCTTAACTTACCAGACCTTTCTTTTTCACCGTCTTGAAAGAACCTGCTTGAGTTGAAGCAAATATGTCTTGGATCAAAGAAGGGGAACTCTCCATGCTGGAGAGGTTTTGTGCCAGTGTCATCAAGGTAAGAGTTCGAAGTTGTGAGCCTGTTTGGTCTAATGGTTAAGGACCCAGACTCCTGTCTGGAAGTACCAGGTTTGATTCCGCCCTCCCCTACAAAGCCAGCTGGGTGACCCTGGGCTAGTCACAGCTCCCTTCTGATCTCTCAGAGCCCCACCAACCTCACAGCGTGTTCTGTTGTGGGGAGAGGAACAGGTGATTTGTCAGCCACTTTAAGTCCCCTTAAATGGGTGAGAAAAGCGGGGTAGAAAAGCAAACTCGACTTCTTTTTTTATGACCTATCCTGGGATTATATTGGGATTGCCATGGGTTAGTGAATCAATCCTATTGTTGTCACTGGAAAACTGTGATTTTTATGCCCCGGCTGGAAGCATCTACACTCTGGTGCTAAAGCAGATTGGTATGAAAATGCTAGGCAGGTAAGCTGCATGCAGCAAGGGACCTTATGTATCAAGTAAGCCTGAAGGAGGACTGGTATGCTTGAGCCCTGTATGTCTTAAGTATAAAAAAAGCAAGCAGGTATGAATTGGAGAGCAGCCGCTTACCCAACGCCCGGCATAAAAATACAGTAAGGGTGTGTTCCCATAGGCGTTTAAATCTGAATCGAATCTGAATTCAGTAACCAGAGTTCCCATTCAGATTTTTATTCCCAGATTTTATGAGGACTATCCAGTGAAAATCTGGAGAAAAAAAGTCCTGAGGAAAACTGGACTTTTCCCCCCTTTTGGAGCAGAGTCCGCTCCCCCACTCCCAAATGGAAACGCTCCCAGACTATTTGGGGCAGAGATCTATCCTTCTGGCCAATGCCTGCCAGATGTGGGTGGGATTTCACAGCTGTGAGGGTCCCCCCCTCCCTTGCTGTGCCCCAGTGCTAGAGCCCCGATCAAGAAGAGGCAAAGGCTTGGATTTCCCCTGAATGGGAAGCGGGGAGAGAGAGGTTTGACTCACGGTTTTGCTTTTAAAACCTTTTTGCTTGTTACATATGTATCCCGATTGTTAGCAGCTACTAGGAGTGTATCTCTTGTAGCTACGTGTCTAGTAGCTACTAACAGTGAGATACATATGTATCAAGCAAAAAGGTTTTAAAGCCTCAAGTCAAGCCACTTTCCCCTGTGCGAGCTGCCGATTGCGCTCTGCTCTTTTGCCAGTCGGTTTGAGCCGCAAATGCTGTCTTCACAGTGATGTGGATGGAGGTAACATTGCCGGGAACATCCGATCTGAAAGGCAGGGTGTGAAAAAGGGAAAGTGTGATTGCCCTGTGTGTGTGTGTGTGTGTGTCCTTCTGCTCAGCTGATTGACTAGGGCAGGCTTACAGGGTTTGTACTGGGGGGTGGAGATTAAAAGGTTCTGTTTCTACATGCTGGAGATTTGGGCGGTGAGTGGGAAAGGCAATATTCAGGTTCAGCCCGGATTGATGGGAACAGCCCAAAATGCGCACTCGGCCCTGTATCCGGACTAAAATAGTCCAACCAGGACTAAAAAAGTCAAGTGAAACAAGGACTAAGGTATTGCAGGGTGGATAGAGTTCTGCCTTTAGCTGCAGAGCAAGGGTGGTGTCCTTCCATGTGATTGGCCTGGTTGCTGAAATGCCTTCAGTCTGTGTAGAGTTTTTCTAAAACCAAGCAACAATTATTTAAAGGTTGCTTCTTAAGGAGATGTTATTATCTCCGCCTTTTTCACTTCGGTGCCTTCTCTCTCCCGTAATAGTTACTGTTGAGTTTATTTTTGCCCTGTTCTTGCAAGAGAGCAATGAGGTCACCGTGAAATTTATTAATTACAGATTGCCTTTCGGAAAACAACCAATTGGGAAAAGTAGAAAAAGTGACCCATACAGTGTCGTTCACACACATACTGAAAGGATCACTGAAGGTTGTTTAGTCTGGTTCCTAATTCCCATTTGCTTGCTCTTTTCCTTTGCCTCCAGGCAGGACCGATGCCAAAGCACATTGCGTTCATCATGGATGGCAATCGGCGCTATGCGCAAAAGCACAAAGTGAAAAAAATAGAAGGCCATTCACAGGGGTTTGCAAAACTGGCACAGGTGAGGAGCAGCTTGAACCAAGGGGACGTTTAGGGTGCTCGGATCAGGTTTGTGGTTTCAGGACAACTAAATAGCGATGTGCATGGATCCACCATTTGTTCCTCTGAATCTGCTCCAAATTCACTCTCAATCCACTCCAGAGGTGACTGGGCAGCTGCTTTGCCTATTGGTGCTATGGCCTGAACACAGCCAGCAGGTAAACTCTTCCTCCCCACCTTCACAAATGTAACGAAGCTTCAAATGAAGTCAGAGAACTTTTCGCTTTGCAAGCGAAGGTCAGTCTTTGAGTAGAGCCACCATTCAATTTGAAGTTGAAGTTTTGAACCTTCACAGTTTGTATGAATTGCAAAGGCGATGCACATTTTCGACATAAGATAATATTTTATTTCTCATCTCAGTTTTATTCCAGTTTGCAGAGGGGTGATTTTAGTATTTTTAGGTTCTAAACAGTTGGAAAGAGGTTACCTCAAAGAACCTTCTTTTCCCAGGAGTTCCTACCAGATCTTAAGTTTCATCCGCATAGCACTTACTTATTCCACACTACTTGGGAAATCCAGAATAAAATATATCTGGATGTACTTTGGATTATCCAAATAACGTGAAATAGGTAAGTGTCATCCAGATGGAGCTTTAGGGCCTTTTGTGGGCCGCTCCTGTGAGATCAGATCAGCTGGAGAGATCCACCACATATTCCAGAACAAGGCCACTTGTATTTGGGGTGCTGTTCTGCTAAAGCGGCTGTATTGGAGCTCCAAAATTTGTGTAAGCGATGGAGCTGGCCTCCATTAGCTCTGATGGCCCAGAATAAAGGGTCCTTGCCTCCAAGCTTCTGGGGGACCTGTTTTGGCAATTTAATATCTTTTGGGGGTGTCCAAATGATAGAAAGTTAAGGGGGAAACCTTGCTGGTATTAGCACATGAAAGCTGTCTTGGAATGATCTCCCTTCCAAGGTACATCAGGTGCACCCTTTGTATATATTCAGTGACTAATTAAAATACCCCTTTTTACCTGGTATTTTGGCCTTAAGATGTCCCTTGCCCATTATGTTTTTTTTATTCCACTCTTTTCAGTATCTCTGTTGCCCTAAATTATGGCTTTCTGCTCTTCAGTTAAGAACAGCATACTTCGTGCTATTCATTTTTATCTGCCATTGACTGTCAGCCCTGTCAAAATGAAGAATGAGCGATAAATTTAAAACAAGGAAGGTCAGTCAGTGAAAACCCAGCTTCATCATAGCTGCTGTCCAATTGGATCCGACGTGGGTTTTGTGCATATTCTTCCTGTTAGCTAGCCTGTTCTCTAACCTGGCACTAGTTTGCTTATTTTTCCTGAAGTAATTCTTGACCTCTTCTACAGACACTGCAGTGGTGTCTGAGTCTGGGCATTCGGGAAGTCACAGTTTATGCCTTCAGTATCGAGAACTTCAAGCGTCCCAAGGAAGAAGTGGAGGGCCTCATGGAACTGGCAAGGCAGAAATTTACACGGCTCCTAGAAGAACAGTAAGGAACTGCCTTTCTAATTTCAATCTGTATGCCTCCATCTTGTTTCTCTCCGGGTATCTCCAGACTGCAGCTCCCATAATTCCTGGTTGTTGGCCATTCTGGTTGGGGCTGATGCATGTTGAAGCACCACAACATCTGCAGGTTCACCATCTGTGCTTTAAGCCTTTTCAGCTGGTTTCTAAGTAATATGGGGGTGTTTTCTGTGGGCGTTGCAGAGTTGGAAACCATAATTTATGCCATATTTCCACCTCTGAAATGTATACAGAAAACCACCATATTACTTGAGAAACATTCTCATATCAAATTGGAAACATGGATTATATAGTAAAAGTAAGAGAAAAATGTGAATCTGTTTGTCCAAGTGAGCCTGTTTGGTCTAGTGGTTAGGGAGCCAGACTCTTGTCTAGGAATGCTGGGTTCGATTCCACCCTCCCCCATGAAGCCAGCTGGGTGACCTTGGGCTAGTCACAGCTCTCTTCTGAGCTCTCACAGCCCCACCCACCTCACAGGTTGTCTGTTGTGGGGAGAAGAATAGAAAGCTTTGTCAGCCGCTTTGAGTCCCCTTAAATGGGTGAGAAAAACTGGGTAGAAAAGCCAACTCTCCTTCTTCCCCCATGAAGCCAGCTGGGTGTCCTTGGGCTAGTCACAGCCCTCTTCTGAGCTCTCACAGCCCCACTGACCTCACAGGTTGTCTGTTATGGGGAGAAGAATAGAAAAAGTTATTAGACGCTTTGAATCCCCTTAAATGAGTGAAAAAAGCTGGTTAGAAAAGCCAGCTCTTCTTCTTCCAGATGCCATAGTCTGGACGTTCGTTTATTTATTTAACAATTTATATCCTACCCTTCACCGGAAGGTCCCAGGAAGGTCACAACAGCAATGATAACGATGAATAAAAAATATTCTTAAACATTTTTAAAATATAACTTTCCCTGCCACCCTCCCCAGAAGAACTACATCCAATATTCTGGTATTGTTCTTAAACGACATGTTTCTAAACGTAACCACAGACATGCTAACCAGCAATCAAATGTTCTTCACTGACACCATGGTGCAACCACTAAAATGTGTCAGAACAGCAAGGCAACATGAATGGTGTACACATACTATTGCATCAAGCGTTACTCATATAATGGACAAAAGCATGATCCTACCATTGGGGCTGGGTTTTTGTGACAAGTAAATATCTGATATATAAAAGTAAAGGTGTCGCAAAAGCTAAGGAGCAATATAGAAAGTGGTTCCTCATAGCCAACTTCTAGAATATTTTTGATCTCTCAGTCAGGCCTACAGCACCTGGTGTTTGCAGATGGTCGGCTACCAAAATATTAAGGATAGATAAATTCATGGAGGACAAGTATATCAATGGCCCCTAGAGTTTATCCCTCGGCACCACGCAGATTGGGAAGATAGACAGAATGTCTCTCAAAAGCATTTGCAGGAAACTGAGAGCAGGTGAAGGTTTTGCTTCTGTCTTCTGCTTACGATACCCAGAAGCAGTTGGTGGGCCACTGGGTGTGACAGGATGCTGGACTAGATGAGCCGTGGCCTGATCTAGCAGGGCTTCTCTTACATTCTTATTAACTGAACTGAATTCCACCTGGTTTTATTGGTAAAGGATAACCTAAATGCATGGTGCACGTAAAGTCTATTCAGAAACTAAAGGGGATTGGAAGACCTGATAAAAATGAAGGTAATGTAGGCTTCAGGTGTGTTGCTGTTCCAGGAGGACCAGTTCATCATTAGGATGATGTCATGGAAAAGGTTTCCATTTTTAGTCATCATATATCATGTAATACCAGGTGGATGCTCCTTGAGAAAATTCCCAGATGAAGATCTTAATTAAAAGGCTAGACAATTGCATCTTGAGGAAGATCTTAAGCTGGTTATTGGTCACCTTACAGAGGTTACAATTATGGTATCATTCTGTTGGGAGAGCAGAAAGCAGAGGTTTTCATCACTGGTGGATTTCTCTCTGAGGAATGTATGGTTGGTTCCACACTTGCCTTGCTCCAAGTGGTTTAATTATTCCAGTCCAGCCTGTTCTGGATTGAACACAGCAGGTACTGTCCACGCTGTAAAGGGAGAGGCGCTGTCCTTTCTGGGCCAACACTAGCAACAATGTGGAGGCACCTTATTCTGTCCATACAACTGACTTCCTGCCCAAGGCACCACCCACTCTTAGCAGTGATTGGCCCAGGCCACATCACTCATATGTTGTGTCTGCTGCACAAGGGCAGAGCTGAACAGCAGTGTTCAAAGAGAGCATGGCAACCTCCATGTTGGGGGTTCAAAAATGACCTTCAAAGTTTGTATAAGCTGGGATATTTTCCTCTTTCTGGGCCAGCTGTGGAAGTGCTGATACCTGGACTGGAACAGAGTGTGTTATAACAGGTGCAGACTTCTTCAAAATGATCAACAGCTAATTCAGAATAAGGACCACTTGGGATTGTATCCCACAGAAAGTTAGTTCAAGGACAGTAGCCGGTATTCACACTGTCCCAACTAACCTCCAGGCACTCTAGGTGGGAACAGTCCGTCCCAGACTGTCTGAACTACCATAGCAGTGGTTGTGGCACCTTCTGCTGCTTGCCAGGCTGTTCCTATGGCAATTGTGAGGTGACACACGATTGCACAGCTGCAGCTACCCCTCCCCACATCCACGTGGCATTTGCACCAGGAAGTAGCGCAGACACTGACTGGAAGTGCACTAGACACTCCTATCGAGCTGTTGAGCAGTTTTTACCTCTGGGCAGTTACAGAAGATTGGGGCACTCTCAAATGTTCTCAGACACTCTGGGACAGAGATAGTGGCCGGGCATGTGGACACAGCATCCCGGAGTGCCCTAATTTGTGCCCTGTAGGTAAGTACGAACAGGCCACGGCACTAGTCCCATGTGGTCATAGCATACTAGACAGCCACTCGGTCTGGACTACTGACCAGGGGTGTACATGAATGAAATTTTTGGGATTTGAATCAAATACCCAAAAATTCAATTCAATTTGAGTGTTTAAAGTTTGAATTTAACCAAATTCGATTCGAATTAAGCAAATTCCAATCTATTTGATTTGAATTCGCACCTACGAATGTCAACACCATTCGTAGAGGCCCGTATGTGTCCTCACACATCCGTATGCAACCTGTAGTTATCCCATATGCAACCGGTTTTCATCCCATACGGATCTGTACAAATGCGTACGGATGCGGGAAAGATGTGGATCTTCGAGTACGCATCGTGTATGAAACCGTACACCTACGGATGTCCGAATAATTCAAACAAATAGATCCGAAATTTGAATCGTATCTTTAAATTCAAATTTATGGACAGTCGATTCGAATTTGAATGGTGAAGTTCGGTCAATTTGATCAAATTTTCAATATATTTGAATGTTCATGCACATCCCTACGACTAAATGGCCTATTTTCAGACCAGTGGATTCCCAGGTACAAGTTGGAGCAGTGGAATTTTTAGTCTCTACCTCATGGCAAGTCACAAGCCCATGAATTGTTTGTGTCCATTGCCTTTAACTACTGTAACCATGTATGTAAGGCAGTGTTTCCCAAAGTGTGGTACGCGTACCCCCGGGGGTACGGGAAGAGTTTGGTGGGGGTACGCGTGTATGTAACAAAAAATAAAAAATAAATATATTTTGATTTTTATCAAAGCAGATGTTTTTATGAAGGGTACTCAGCGTTACGAAAATTATAGAAGGGGTACACATAGGTCAAAAGTGTGGGAACCACTGATGTAAGGCGTTTCCATGACAGGACCGACAGAGCTCTGACTGGAGCCTTTGCTGGATCTCGTGGAAATCCGTATTGTTCTGACCTTCCCCTACTGGTTCCTGCTGTGAGAGTTATCACAGAGCTGACGCAGTGTCGCTCTGACTACGGTTTGGTGTCAGTTTAACCTGAGGCATGAAATGTAGTGGTTCGCATAACCATTTTCTTTTTTTCCTTTCTAGGGAGAATTTGGAGAGACACGGCGTGTGTGTTAGAATCCTTGGGGACGTGCCCCTCTTGCCCAAAGACATTCAGCAACTGATTGCCAAGGTTGTGATGGCAACAAGGCATTACAACTCGTGAGTCCTATGGGGGTTTCTCTAATGAGATAGTTTGGTCTAGTGGTTAAGGAGCCATAAGGAGCCAGACTGTTATCTGGGAATACCGAGTTTGATTCTACACTCCTCCACGAAGCCAGCTGGGTGACCTTGGGCTAGTCACAGCTCTCTTTTGAGCATTCACAGTCCCACCTACCTCACATGGTGTTCTGTTGTGGGGAGAAGAACAGAAGCTTTGTCAGCTATTTTGAGTCCCCTTAAATGGGTGAGAAAAGCAGGGTAGAAAAGCCAGCTCTTCTTAATTCTTTCTGTACATACCTGCAAAAAACCTCCACAGAAATTCAAGTTGAAATAATAAATCTGTTTAATATAAAAAGTGGCAAAGAAGAGTGCAAACCTGAGTATTCAGAAGCAACCATCCTCCTGAAAATGTTAACAGTATCAAGATTTTTAGATCTATTTCGAGTATTAGCAGTAAAAATAAATGAGAAATTACTGAATTGGATAGGAAATGAGCGGGATTTATATTTTGGAAACAAGAAGTTGAGAATAACAGAAAATGTTAGTAACTTCCATGTGGAAAGGAGAATGGGGTATGCCATCCTTAAAGTTTTATCAAGGCATTTTAAATAGTACAATGAATAGAACTATCTAATAATCAGAATAAAAAATTGATAGAAATTAAAGATAAAAGGCAATTAGGAGAAGGAACAATATTTAACAGTCTTAAGAAAATGAGGGATACACAGACACACAAATAAAGAACTCCAATAGTAGTGATAAATCAATATCAAAATTTGGTAAGTATTGAAAATATTGAATGATAGAGAAAATCTGGTTTGGGAGAAGTAATCTATAATTATTAGATTATAGATAATCACATAATATAGCGGAAATTAGAAGGAAGGCATTGATAGGAAAACAAGATTTGCACCAATTGAGAGCCTTAATTCATTTTGTAATAGACAAAGGATACAAAGTAGTTAAATGATTTTGCAAAAAATAATAAAAGCCCTGATCCAGCAGGTCTTATGTTCTTAAAAGAATGTAGAGAATAAGGGGCTCACTCAGTAGTATACAAAGTTATGATTACAGAATCCTCATAAAATAATAAGATTTATAAAATATGGAATGATGAATACAAGTACATAAAAAATAATGGGAGGAGCTGGTGAAGAAAAATGGGAGTGATACTAAATACATGATTTTGAAATTAATTTGCAGATATTTTACTCCAATTAAGTTATTTATTTATATTTATATCCCGTCCTATACCCATGGATCTCAGGACGGATTACAAATTTGAAAACAGCAGGTTAAACAATAAAATCCATAAAAACACTTAAAAGCAAACAAGCGGACAAGCAAACGAAAAATCCAGCATATTTTAAAAAACGTATTCTCAATATTAAAATACTAATAGCTCCAGTGGAGGGAAAAATGGTCACATTAGCCAAAGGCCAGATTAAAGAGGTGCGTCCTAAATGTATACAGGGAAGGGGCATGATGCACCTCAAGGGGGAGACTATTCCATAACCTGGGGGCCATTACTGAAAAGGCCTTTTCCCAGGGGCCCACCTGCCTCCTTATTGAAGGTGGTGGGACAACCAGGAGGGTCTCACCTCCAGATCTCAAGGCACGGGCAGGCCGGTATGGGAGAAGGCGTTCCTTTAGATATTTGGGGCCCAAGTCATTTAGGGCCTTATAAGTCAGTTAACACCTTGAATTGGGCTCGGTAGAAAAACCTTTTTTCACCGCTGTCACCGCCACACAGTAGGCACGATAATGTGTCTGGTCAGACTCACCGCTTGATTTACGCCACCTGTGCTCTAGCTGTCAACCCTGTTTCATGGCCGATAGCTCCAAGGAATACCAAGGAGCTTTTCAGGCTCTACAAGCGTGCTGAGGGCACTTGGGAGCAATCATGTCAATAGCCCTGTTCATCTCCCAGTTCCAGAGAGAAACCAGGGCTTCAACAGGAGCACCAGTCATGCCAACCAGAAAATCCCCCGGAGCATTCAGGATTCCATAAGTCTCCAGGGGCGGATCATCTCAATAGGTTCCACTTGAGGGATCTTCAAAATGCTGGCATGGATGTAATGCAAAGACAATTGTTTGCATATGTGGTCGGAATGTGAGGAGGTTCCAAGATTTGGTTAACAACTGAGGAAAGATATAGTTATTGAAAGTGCTATTGGCACCAAAAACTGTTGTGTATGGATGGAAAGATAAAAGAAAATGGACAGTGGAGAGATGTTTGTGTTTGATATGAGAAGAGATAAAAGAAAGAAAATGGAGGGAAATAAGGTAAGGAAGAAATTAGGGTGGATTTGAGGAGTCTTGGCTATTAAATAATATTGAGATCATAGGAGAGCAACAGGGAATCTTTTTACGCTCCTCTTGCATCTTTTCAGCAAGTCAGTTTTATGTTTAAATAAAGAAGAGCCCTGAGAATCAGGCGAGAAAACTCTCTATTTCTGTTGGTATCAAGAAAGGCTACTAGGCAAGATGTGAGGGCGCTGGTATTTACTCCTATAGCTGGTATCACTGCTTCTCATGTCAGGCCTTGTATGTAACCCTCCTAGTTCTTTTGCTCCTAGATATATCTATGTAATCATTTAAGTAAGTCAGGCCCTGTCCAGATGAGGGAATATAACACTGTTACGGCACTGTTATCATGGGGTTCCCACACAAATCTGAGGCAACCCCACCATAGCTCTGCTTTGCCCCCCCCAAAAAAAACAACAACACCACACACATACACACCGGGGGGGGGGGGGG
>MTQE01001424.1:8721393-8734732 GCA_014337955.1 Aspidoscelis marmoratus
ACCGGGGGGGGGGGGGAGGTTCCACTGACCTCTCTTAATCTTGATCTAAGATGATCCAAATCTAAGGAATGGGTCCTTCAACTAATCCAGAACTAGGGAAGTACCCAGTGCGTTTCCACAGGTGGTCTAGTACCAATAGCAACGGGTGCTAGCTTGCTTGCAGTGGAAATGCCAGAACACGCATGTGTCTAATCCAGATCGACCCACATGGGGCCCACCTGTCACCGCAGGTTTTTGGGGGGACGGGGTGCAATCTCTTTAGACGTTTCGGAGATTTTGTGGCACATCACTCCAGAGAATCTCTGGAGCTTTGTCAAAAGCTCTGGAGATTCTCCGGAGCAATCTGCTGCAAACTTCAAAGATTATTAGGAACCCTATGAAGCAGCCACGGAACCCAGGACAAAGTGAGCAAGGGACACCAGCCTCTTTTCCTTTGGAGTTCTCTGGTCCTCTTCAAAGCCTATACTATTCTACGGAGCCAACTTCGGAGCTAGCTTCGGAGAATGCGCACAGGCTTTGAAGCTTTGGGTTTGGGGGCACCTCCCCCGAGCCACCCCTAGACCCCATTGTCCAATTGTGGTGGAAACAGGCTCCCTATAATCCGGATTTGATGCCTGAAGACCCCACTGTAGACCACAGGGAATCTGGATTATAGGTCCTGAAGGACCCATATGATCCAGATTTCCCCAATGTGGTTCTAATGGGGTCTGTAGTGGAAATGGAGTCTTCCTGCTCTGAGCCTAATGGATCCTTAATGGGTACTTAATGGGTACTTAGTGCTAGTGGAAAAACACCCTAAAACTATAACTGGAAAACGCAGCACTGGTCATGGGCTTCCCAACAGAAGTATATTTCCAATGGGACATGTGCCGGTTGGAGCTACCATGATCGCTCTATCCAACACGCATGTGTGGAGGCCAAAACAGGCCTCCATGCATGTACAGAGGTGATGACAAGCCCCTCTGGGCAGCGGCAGTGGTACCGGGAGGATTTCCTGCATTATCATCTCCCAGTGGGAATTCCGGTTGCTGTACGGAGGCGTCCTCAGTGTCGTCCTCACAAGTGTGACAAAACTGTATCCTTTTGGCCCCACATCTTCACTGAATGACCCCAGACTCTTATGTAAGAGTACAAAAAGGAAACATCTCTGCATTTTCAAGAATATGGATAATCACTCTCTCGTTTTTTTGTTTTTAATTTTAAAGGTGTTATTTGAACATTGGCTTTGCATACACATCAAGGCAAGAGATAAGCAATGCAGTGAAGGACCTGGCTTGGGGTGTCGAAGAAGGTCTGCTCCAACCCAGGTAACTTTTTCTTGGTGTTTGGGGACAGGCAGGGCTTGGATGGTGAAACATGGGAGACCCAGAGAAGGCTCATAATTTGGCAAGCCTTCAGATCGATTTTTGCCAGCATCTCACTGGAAGATCATAGCAAACCACTTCTCTGTGAATCACAGGGATATAGCCGGATAGTCGAAAGGAACCCATCGTGACTTGGTGGTACCTAACATTTGCGGGTTTCCCTGATTTCAAGGGTTTCCCAGGCCTCTGCCCAACAGAGTTGGAAGGGACCTGTATCATCATTGAGGACAACCCCCTGCTCAAGGCAGGATTTCCTAAACCATCCCAGACAGATGTCTGTCTAGCTTCTACTTAGAGAGCTCACTACCTCCCGTGGCAACCTATTCCATTGACTGATCACCCTCACTGTCAGGATATTTTTCCTAATATCTAATCTGTATTGACTCCCTTGAAGTTTCATACCATTGTTTCTAGTCCTCCCATCTTGTGTGAGTGAGAATAGGGATGATCCCTCTGCACTTGACGACTTGGAGGTAGTACCTAGGCATCCATTCCATTGATACGCCTGTCCACCATGAATTTATCTAACCCTTTCCTAAAGTTATCCTGGCTGGATGTTCTCCCCACCTCTTCTGGTAGTAAATTCTACAGACTGAAGATCCTCTAGGTGAAAAAATACCTCCCCTTGTCAGTCCTAACTCTCAGTTCTCTGATGGCTTGGCAGGGCCTGACAGAAGAGAAGCCTGAGGTTCTCCAGAGCTTGGCCAAAGTTCCATAGAAAGTCCTCGTAGAAATGGCCTAAGTTCTGAAGTCTGTGCCATTCTCTGGAGTTTTCTTCAGAATTGTCTTCAGAGCCATCTTAAGAGCCATCTTTGGATATTAGGCACCAGCTTCAAAGCTTTGGGTTTTGGGGTGCGCCCCCACCGAACCCACCCCTAGACCCCATTGCCCAATCGTGGTGCGAAAACGCACCATATAATGCGGATTTCATGGCTGAAGACGGGATTGTGGGGTCTACAGGAAATCTGGATTATAGATCCTGAAGGACCCATTTAATCTGGATTTCCCTAGTAGAGGTGGAAACAAATGTGGCTGTAATGGGGTCTGCAGTGGAAACGGGGTCTTCCTGCTCTGAGCCTAATGGGTACTTAATGGGTCCCTAATAGGTATTTAATAAGTACTTAGTGCTAGTGGAAAAAAACCCTTGGTGGTTCACTAAGAGTTAACCACACAAGTCTAATCTCCATTGCTAGAGTGACAGGAAACTGATAGTCATATAAGGCAAGAAACTGCACGTATATGGGTGGGGGTGAGTGGAAGAGCTGGGAAGCACAATTCTTAAACTCTGCAATATTTTATGCTTGTCCAGAAAGGGAAACAATTCTGCACCCCTTTTTTTAAGCCATCCTTCCCCCTGTTGTTTGATACCACCCTCCTCCACGAAGTCAGTTGGGTGACCTTGGGCTAGTCACAGCTCTCTCCTAAGCTCTCACAGCCCCACCTACCTCACAGGGTGTCTCTTGTGGGGAGAAGAACAGAAGGTTTGTCAGCCATTTTGGGTGCCCTTAAATGGGTGAGAAAAGAGGAGTAGAAAAGACAACTCTTCTTTTTAATCCTACTGATGTGCTTTTAATCTCTATTCTGACTGAATTGCATCTTTTTGTTACAAGTGCCTTACTACTCCTGATTCCATTATGCATTTTTCTAAACTTGATGAGCAACAGGAGGGTTTCTCCTAAAACAAAACAAAAACATGACATGAAGCTGGGTTGTTGTTGTTGTTGTTGGTTTTGTTCTATCCCAAAGAGGCAATGTGACAGCAAAAGATAAATTCTTTACTACTTTGTTACTCATTTGATCAAAAGTTGCCCCATACCAATTCAGTTTTTACCACTAAAAACAAGTTCAAGCACCAACCTGAAATGTGGTGCTGGAAAAAAATGTTTGGAATTTTGAGTCTTGAGGGGAAGGCTGGTCCCTTGTTGGGTAAACCACACTGAACTCCTTGGTTCTCACATGGGGAAGGAAGAGAAATAAACGTGACCATCCTAGCCCTCAGCTAGACGTCTCAGTCTCCCTCACCACTGTTTGGGTAAAGGGCGGGATAGAAATATAAACAAAGGACTCAAAATGGATTACACCAAAGCCAATATCAAAACAAATTTAAATCAGATAAATTTAAGTCAGGCTATTTTTCCAGCTAAAGGCTAGGACAGAGGCGACCCTTCAACCGGCATCTGAATGTATACAGGGAAAGTGCTTAACACACCTCAGGGCGGGGTGGGGGGTGGGGGAACCGTGTTCCATAGATTGGAGCAGTGACCAAAAAGGCCCTCTCATGTCCCCACCCCTACCCCTTCAACTGCTAAGGGTCGTAACAAAGGGTATGTCCAGACCTAACGAAGCTGCACATTGTAATACACAGCCAAGGTGTGAGCATCACATTTGATGCTTGATCCTGCATAGCGGCAGCACATTAGCCGCCACTCCTTCGAACTGACCTTACTGCAGAATGATCAACACTCGCACCTCAGTATAAGGTTAATTCAAATGTTCACGCCAGTCTGAACAGGACTGCGAGAACGCCGAATTGGCTGCCCCCTCCCATGTGACGTGTGCCTCATTGCGCATGCCACGGAAGCCTCACAGCCTCTGAAGAGAAAGCTGTGGGAATTCCATCAGGAGTGGCGACAACACATAGTCGCCTCGCAGCAAGTAAGCTGGGTATTTTTTAACAGCAGCGGATTTAATCCACTAATCTGGAAGCTGTCTAAGCCAAGAAGGCCTCAGCAGTTGGAATACCAGCGAGTGCAGAAGGGGCCTCATATACTGTTATTTTAGTATCTTAATATGCTGGATCTTTTAAATGTTTTAGGTATATTGTTAGTTTTATTTATTTATTTATTTATTTATTTGTATTTCTATCCCGCCCTATACCCGAAGGTCTCAGGGCGGGTTACAATATTATATTAATCTTAGACAGGTCCCTGCCCTCAGGCTTACAATCTAAAGAGACAAGATACAAAAGGAAAATGGTGTGGGAGGGAACAGGGTGCTCTGGCGGCAGCAGAGTCCTTGCAAAGGTAAAAACTTTTATTTTATTTTCCTCCTCCATTCCCCACAGGCAAGATTGTTCCTTCATGGCCTGTCTGGAGGCAGTTGGGAGGGAGGGGCCAAATGCTGGGAGCTTGATGGAAGGTGCTCACCCAGCTTCCTTCTTTCTTCCTCTCCCAAGGCAAGGTGGTTCCTTCATGGCCTGTCTGGTGGCAGTTGGGAGGGAGGGGCCAATGCTGGGAGCTTGATGGAAGGTGCTCACCCAGCTTCCTTCTCTCTTCCTCTCCCAAGGCAAGGTTTTAATATTGGTTTTAATTGTTTTAAAGGTTCTTACCCACCCTGAGACCTTCGGGTATAGGGCGGGATAGAAATATAAATAAATAATAAATAAGAGACATGTGAGAAATATAGACATGTTTGCCTGTTTTAGTTCATTTTGTTTTTGTTTTTGTTTTATATAACTTTGACTCTGTCAATTGGTACAGTCATTGACTGAGCAATGATAATGAACTCCCACTAGGAGAAGCTTCGTCAGAATAACTCTTTGGGTGTAAAACATCAGCTCCTTCACAGAAGGTCCGTATCAGGGGTCCTATAATACCTTCCTATAATACCCGTATCTGGCAATTCAGGACAGGCAAAAGGAAACTGTTCTTGATTCAGCATGTCTAAACATTTAATTCGCTGCCAGAAGATGTGGTAGGGTTGCTTTCTGAAAGGAGAAGGTTGACAGAAATTTGTATCGGTGGCAGATATCTGTGGAGGTAGTATGGACATCTCTGGGCACAGAGGAAGGATACTTCTTAGGGACAGAATAAGACACTGGTCGACTACTGTGTGAACTAGCAAAGCTGTCCTTGTGACCTGTAAGTGTATATTGAAAAGGACAGGCCTTAGACCTTTTCTGCACCGTGCCTAATTCCAGATTATACCTTGGAATAGAAGCCTGCCAATCCACATGTTGGTGCAGATTACAACAGGCCCTGCCCAGGACCTGCCATAGTCTGAACTAGCATGTGGTGGAGAGACCCTTATTCCAGAAAACAATCTGGAATAAGGCCCACTGCAGAAAGGGCCTCAGATTTGTAGGGAGAATAAAACCAGCATTCCTAACTTGAATCCTTGTTCGTTTAGTGATGTGTCAGAATCCTTGATTGACAAGTGCCTCTATACCTGCAAATCTCCTCATCCAGACATCCTGATACGAACTTCCGGAGAGGTCCGGCTTAGCGATTTCATGCTCTGGCAGGTAAAAATCACCCTGAGATGGTTTATCTGATAAACGTCTCTATACATGCATTTCCTGCTTTGCAAAGTTTGTTCAGAAGAGGCTTAATTTTTGCCTTCAAGTACACAGGGAAAGGCAGCAGTGTTGGTTCCAGGGGCATCTCCAAGAGTAGCTTGTTTTGGACAACTTTCTTCAAACACAGCCCCTTACAATCAGCTAGCCCTTTCCTGCACTGGGCGCATATCTAGGTGAGCTAGGAGAGGCTTGCTTTCTCAGCCTGCTACACCTTTTGGAATGGAGGATCATGGGTCCTCCCAGCAGGTCAGGGTTGTGGAAGCTGTCTTTCTGGACATGGGCACACACAGGTCCACATGCTTGTCCAGCTGGGAGGATCCATGGTCTTCCATTCTGGGAGGCCTAGTACTCCAGGATGGCAGGCCAAGTGGCCTGCTGAAGAATCACGTGGCCAGCAACAACCGTCCAGCAAAGGCTACCTGGAAAATGGGGCATTTAAAGATGCAATGGGGCCACACACGCAAGAGAAGACAGAGGAGTTTGGGAACATAATGGGAACACTGCAAATTATAAATCATAGCATTGTGGCATTTGCTATATTTGCATCAATGTCTTACACCGTTGGGGAAATGAATGTGCTCCATCATTCTTTAGACAGAGTCCACATTAGTCTTGTGAGATGTTCATCCTGAAGAGCATTTCCTCGGAACTCAAATTCCTTCCTCTATGAAGACCTTGGCAAGGACTTACTAGTTACCTTTTCATGTATTTTCCCTGCAGACTTTGAAGTCAAAGGATTCTAACTAGGGACGTGCTCCAATGGGTTAGAAAATTCATATTCATTCAAATAGATCCCCTTCGAATGTTGTAGGATTCTATTCGATACGAATGTGTACGTACACATCTGTTCGAATATCCGACACGAATGGATACGGATACTGCATATGAATCCCTATACAAATGCATACGTATCGGATGCATATCCTATACGAACGCATACATATTCATGCGTATCCAATACGTATCCCCAGTTTGACAAATGTATGAACTATACATAGGAATGTTCCAAAACACATATTCATGTTCGTACGAATGTTAATGTACGAATGTCGTAACATTCAATTCGTGTACAAATGTCCGAATTTGTATCAATTTGTCCAAATAACCAGTGTCAGGAATATTTGTGCTCATCCCTGATCTAACTCACTTCAAAGGTTCTACAAGCAATATGTGCAGTTAACAAAATGTGAATATTTGTAATGAATGCTTTGTCACAAGTTCTAGGATAACTGAGCACACTCAGTGCTCAGATACTGTCGAATTCCTTTCCCTGTCAACTGTGGGTTAAGCTTTTCTCCTGTTTCTCTGCAGACTTCCCATGCATGCTTGGTGTTCCAGACTGTTCTTTGGCCAGAATACTCCTTCTGGAATTTATGGGAGGCAGTTCTTCAGTTCCAGATGAACTACAACGCTTTGCAGGTATGAACAGAAGAAAGAGGCAAGGATATTCTGAGCAAGGGAGGGTGGGAATCTGTCTACTTGCTGCACTTTTAGTTCTATGCAACAATTAAACTAATCAGTATTGTGCGACAATGTTGGATTAAATATTTGTTTTTAAGAAATAAGCAAATTAGATGGGTTTTCGTAGAAGTGGACTCCAGACTGCTTATTTTCAATACTTACAGAAAATAACACATTTAAAATGCTTCATTTCTTTGCACTGAATACTTCTTGCAGCCTAACTATAACATTATAGTTGAAGACATATACAGGATTTACATTTGAACCATGGTATAATAAAACTTTGGCTATTGCCCATAATGGGGAAAAATGTATGCTGTATCTAAACACAGCTAAAGGGGTAATTCAGGGCAGGTTGGTAGTGGAGCATATAGTCAGACTCCAGTGGCAGCCGATTTCCACCCCATGATGCAAAAGAGACATCCCAGATCAAAAATGAAAAATCCACTTCTGAAGAGGTTGTCTGCAGGTCAAGGTCAGGCTATAGTGGCCCAGATAGCTGGAGTTCCAGAGCTTGTGGCCTGTGGATGGAGCTTTGCCTTCATTTTCAGCACATGTAGATGGTCTTCCAGCTGCAGTTTGATTATGGCATCCGGGAAAGGCCAATTCAGGGCCTTGTACATCTGGGCAGGTTTTTTTGCACCTTCCCAAAGAAAGTGGTACTCTGCCAGCTAACCCTAACCCCAGCAGCCGGACACTTGCCATATAACAACTATGGGTGTTCAGACATTACAAAAGGAGCACCTTAGAGGCGCCTCAGGCTGTGTTCAGACATAACAAAAGGGGTGCCTCAGAGAGACAGTGTGTGGCCCTCGTGTTCCCAGTCCTTCTGTAATCCACCTTTTCTAGCACAGAAAGTTCAGGAGAGGGAGGTGTGAACAATCCCGCCTTCTCAGGCTGTGTTCAGACATAACAAAAGGGGCACCTCAGAGACAATGTGGCCCTTGTGTGGCCAAGCCTTCTATAATCCAGACTGGCTTCAGGAGAGGTACAGACCAGTATATGAACAATCTCACCTCCAAGCTGCCTCAGAGATGCCTATTTTGCCATGTCTGGTCACAGCCTCAGCAGAATCAGCACTCAGAATCCTTTGAAAATATTTAGGAAGGCTTAATTTCAAATATTAAAGAAAGGAAGAATTGTGTCGATTATTGATGGCCAAACATTTTTGGAGGGGGAGCACTAAAATGACAATGAGTAATATGTAGGACAAATATAAGTATACAGGACCATGTGTACGTTTTTATAATAAGATAAGCATGTATGTTTATTAACATCCTGGTGTTGTGTCACCGGAAGACACATAAATTGCTTGTTATCTTAGGCACTTTAAACCTTAATGGTTTAAACACTACTGTGCTTGCTTTGCTTTTTACATTTTGTTTCTGCCGCTGTTTAAAACTGCGTAATGAAAAAACAAAATTTAAGACAAGAGCAAAGAAAAGCACCTCTGAGGCGGTTTAGAGAAGGCTTCAACGTGGGATTGTTCAACTTAGATCAATAACAAGTTAAAACAGCTTCTAAAATAATTAGGATAAAAAGCAAGCACCTTTTCTTCCCTCTACCACTGGTTCTTAGTGTTCCTTATTCCAAGATCCAAACTAAAATGAAAAGAATTGTGGATGTAAACCACGTTCAGATTTGTTTTAAAAGAAGCATTACGTAATTTTTTAACATAAAATAAAAATTGCAGTCTTTTAAATATTTCATATGTTAAGCATTTGTTATCCAGAGCAAATGGAGGCATGTTACTTGTCTTTGTTTTCTTTTCAAAATTAAATAAAGCACCATAACAAACTTTAAACTGCAGGTTCCACTCTTAAATTCAGCAACATTGTCTCCATATTAAAATATCTTTTAGGAGTAGCTATGAAATTTAAGAAAATTATCTATTGGAACAAAACATGCTGACCCCCCAAAAAAGCACTTTTGCCCCAGTAGACTGCATGTGGCCTTTGAATATTTTACACATGAAGGACATTTTTATAGCCAGCAGGATGAACAAAAAATCACATTCATTTCGCAGTCAAAACAAACTTCTGAAAATTCACTTTATCTCAAATTGTTCATTCAAACGTTCAAACTTTCACATCCACGGTTGATTTGTGACTTTTCTTTTGATTGAAACAGACTATTTTCCTCAGTAAAATACTGCAAAAGTGCAAAGATTCAATTGAGTTTTTCTATTCCCAAGTCAGGGGCATTGTTCGTTTCATTCAAATGTCAGTACTTTAGTTCTTATCTGAAGATCTGCAAATTCGAGAATTCATTTGTGCATATTTATGGATGACAGATGTATCAATGGGTGCTAGAATGGATGCCTAAGTACATCTTTCAAGCAATGGGGACAAGCAGGATACTTTTAAGGCCATTTGCTGGGATTCGAGAACAGGAGAAGGTTTGCCCTTGTCTCTGCATGAGATGCCCATGGGCTGTTGGGTCACTGTGTGCGACAGGATGCTGGACTAGATGGGCTGTGGCCTGATTCAGCAGGGCTCCTCTTAGGTTCTTTTATCCCTAGTTGCACAAGGTGAAGAGTCTAGGTACCTTCTTATGTTGCTATGTACTGAAGCCAAGGAGGCCCAAATGGTGCTGAGTAGATACTACAGAGCCACTTCTACAATTAACTCTGCCACTGACTGATAGGAGTTGGAATTTAGGAATCTTCCACACACAGGGAGGGATCCTTTCAGGTTTCCAGAGAGAGAGCCACCAGCTTCCTTTTTCACTCTTGGCTTCTGTTCGTGCGCCATCTGGATCCTGCGTTTATTCCAGGAGAAGATGGTGTTCTCCTACAAGTGCTATGTCCTAGCCACATGTTGGAGAGGTGCAGCATCTTGCATCAGTTTCTGGCTGGTCAGTCAGGGCATGAAAATCTACCATTTTGGGGGCCATGAAGTACCTTCAGTACACAGGGAAGGATCCTTAGAGATTTCCTAGGAGGAGACCACCAACGGCCATTTTCATCCATGGTTTCTTCCATTTTAGCTCCATCCAGATGCTGCTTTCCAACATAACCTCCTGCTGATGCTTCTGCTGCTCAACAGTCAGGCTGAGCCTTCTGGCCAAAAACCCTGATCTTGCCAGAAGGACCAGGAGGGAAGAAGAACAGCTACTTCTGCCTCTCCATATTTTATTTAAACATTTCTTGTATTTTATATTCATTGATGCGTTACGTATATGTCATATTCCAATTGTATTTTATTTTTTCACTTGAAAAGGTGGGATGCAGATAAGTGAAAGAAATGAAAGAACATCTGGAGGGGATCTCACATGGGTTAGCCAAGTCTACTGTTAGGTTTTTAATATATCATATTTAATACAAGACCGTTTTTCCTGTTTGTTTGTTTTTTTAGAAAGCCAGGGATTTATACATGGAAGAAAGGAAGTGGCAGCAGATGGAAAGTGACAAAGCCTGTGTCCTGGAGAAACTGAAAGAGGAAGGCTCTTTATCATTGGCAGATGCTCAGAGGCGGCGGACCCTCCTGCAGGAGTGCAGAGCTAAACGGGAAGAGAGAACCCAGAATTTTTTGCAAGCCCTGGAAAACAAAAGAATGGACTTCCTTAATGACCTGATGGCATCTGCATGATGGAAAGCAACCTGCAGGGTGAAGTTTGGGGTGGGGAAAGGAAAAAACGTGAGCCAAGTTACAAATAGTCCAGGTGCTACACACTGGAATTCCCTTGATAATGGGAACGTCGTATTTTGTGAGTTTTCTCGGTTAACATACAAGACGTTTTAACACCTCTGTCTTTCTAGGTGTTGCTCAAATGGTTGTTGGGAATGCACTGTCTGAAATACTGGTCTATGCTTCCTATATTTAATATGGGTTAAAAGGGAACAGAAGGAGAGCCATCTGCTCTGGAATTAGTTAATAAAGAGAGCACTGATAAGTTTTTAACTATGGATGTTTAAGACCAGTTTTTTGTGTACATCATCTCTTAGCCATTAGAATCCAGGTAACTTTGTCAATGAGTCTGTACAGCATTTTACCACTCTGGGTACATTAGTGGTACCAAAACGACCATTTTGTCGGACATCTTCAAAGCTTTTGACAGTAGCCACAGAGATACCAGCTGGAAGAGAAAGAAAACCTAGGCAAGTACTAGGTATACCATACACATACAGAGAACAGGCCTGTTGGCTTGGAATGCGGTGGGTGGGGCAGAGCATACAGGTTGCCATTTGATTGACGGCCAACCTGACCTGGCCTACTTTTGAGGAAGCGGAACAAAGTTTTCCTGGCCTTGAAGTTCCCCCAGATTTGGACCATCTTTTGGAGTCTGATGAAATGTCACTAGAATGGCTACAGAATTTACTACCAGAAGAGGTGGTAACAGCAACCAGTCTGAATGGCTTTAGGAAACAGATGAATTCATGGAGGACAGGCTTATCAATGGCTACTAGAATGGATGCCTAGGTACTGTCTCCAGGTTAGGTAGAAAGGCAGGATGCTTGTGAAGGCCATTGGCGAGGGCAGGTTCATAATGAAGGTCAAATAGTATTGACAGATGTCCTTTCCCTTCACTGGCATTGTAACAGATACCATGGGCAATCTCATAGGTAACACACGACATGAAGCTGATGGGTAAGAGAGGTAGGACCAACAAAGGGAAGTATTTTTCACCAAGAAGGTCATCAGTGGATATAATTTACTATCAGAAGAGGTGACAAATTCATGGGGGACAGGTAGCTATTAGTATGGATGCTTAAATACTGCCTCCACATTGGAGCAACGGGCAAAGATACCTGTAAAGCACATTTGCAGGGAACTGAGTGCAGGTGAAGGTTTTGCCTTTTGTCTTCTGCTTGAGATGCCCAGAAGCAATTGGTGGGCTACTTGGTGAGACAGAACAGTGGACTAGGGGTGTTTTTTCCACTGCGCTCCTTTAATCCAGGCACAGGATGCATGTTGGTGTGGAGACCCTGAGGTCCCAATACACATCTGGCGTGGACCTAAGTGATTGTGGGGATGCTGCCTCTTATTTTAATTAAGGATCTCTGAATGATGTTGAGATTCTCAGTTGTGAAGGGAACTTCCAAAGATGGAGGAGGTTCTACTGCTTCTAACCTTCAACAGAGCTTCTGACTTTCCAAGATACTTGAAGATGGCTGAAGCTAACAGCTGGAATTTCTTTTTCCGAGTCTTAATTTTTAGACGGCAACCCATGAAACTAGATTTAATATCTCTAGTCTGGTTTGTGCATGCAAGTTTCAAGGCAAATTACAATATTTAAATAAAAACAATGAAAATGAAGAATTTGACATTCTGATATTTGGTCCAAATCCATACCTTAGCTAACAAATTAGTGTAAAATAACCCCTTGCTGAACATCACCTTATTCCCAATCATTAAGTCCTTAGTATCTTTAGGGACAAATGTGTTATTGAATTCTGCTTGTGAATTGCCAAATAATAGCAGTGTTCTTGGCACAGCATTTGGCCTGAAGTGAGTAAAGTGATTTTCTTGTGCAGGAAATTCCATATTTTAATGTAAAGGTGCTTTTTAATTTATTTTCCTGTAACGTAACTAAAGTTCTTGCCTGATTGCAAACTTTTAAAAAGGTTATTGGGCAGGTATACAAATATAGTACCCCAGAGGGATTAAAAGCAGATCTTTTGGAGATAATTGACATCACACTGGAAGCTGCATCATACACGGTTAAGAACCAATATAAATTCCAGACTATTTTAACATATAGAATGAGACCCTTTCCTTCTTTACTTCCAGTAGCAGATGTTGAATGAAAATCATGTTTCATTTCTAGAAGTCAGGAAGAATCCAAGAGAAAGGGATTTATTTGGTTAGAACACTGCATCTTTCTTCCATGTTTTGCGAACACTGTAGAATTTGCTATTAAAGATCTTTAATCACTATAGTATTTTACAATAATACTTTGCTCTGTTGTAATGTGTTTGCATGCTGAAGGTCTCTGATGCAAAACCTGACATTTTCAAATAATAGCAAGGAAAACTTATGTCCTAAATTCTACCATCTCTGATAATCTAGAATTCAGTGAACCAGTATGAGAACTTCTGATGTAGCAGTGACTTTGTTGTTCAAAAAAGTAAGAGCCGTACCTTTTCTCAGGAAAAGTGGTTTATTTATTTTATTTATTTGTTTGCATTTCTATCCCGCCCCGTACCCTAAGGTCTCTGGGCGGGCAACAGCAAATTGATCAACAGATTAAAAAACAGTATGAACATTAAAACAAG
>MTQE01001424.1:8744260-8756642 GCA_014337955.1 Aspidoscelis marmoratus
GGGGGGGGGGGGGGCGTTTATTCAGATATTTACTCATTGATCCACTGCATGTGTTCCTAATGGGGCATACATTCCCATGTTTCTATGCACTCAGCTTGTTCATGCATTTATCAAGCTGCATTGCTTGGAGGTTTGTAAAATGCTTCCAATGTAATGTTTAGCAGTTCTGTGGGTGCAGCAAGGCAACTTTGTCTATTATTAATTTTTTATATAAATAATAGAAGATGAACACATGGTAAATTGTTGATTGGTTTTTAATAATTCAGCTTTGGGGGAGTTGTCACACTCCAAACAAGGATTTTCTAGTTCATAATAAAAATTTTGATACAGTTCTAGTATACTAGGGAAGTCTTTACTAGCCTTTCTCCTTATATAATTTTGAAATTAAAACCCCAGGAAAGTTTGAAAAAATTCTGGGAGCATGTTTTAATAAAAATGAATAAGTTAAGTTCATATATATTTCTTTAGGCTAGTCATGTTTTTTCCTGTTCTATAAATAGACTTAGTTAACTCTTTCTCAACTGAGCTTTCCAATGACCCTTTGTGATAGTTTCTGATTCAGTCTCATTGTTTTGCTAACCCAATCCAGTTTTTTGGGGAACTTTGCTTTTGAATTTAGAATAAACCAGGAAAATGGAGATAACTCATTGACAGTTCTGTTCTACCCATCAGGGTTTTTTTCAATCTCACAATGCAGTTTTGGACCTTAAAATTGTTGCATATGCTGCTTATGTGTCTTCAGGAATGTGACCTTTTAAACACATGCAAATAGGCCTGCCATAGTTTTAGCAACAAACAGTTCACTTTTAAGTTACGGTGCAGGCATCTGTGCCTTCTGTTGTGTGGCCTTAACTCTCTTTAGCCCAGGGGTTCTTAACCACAGCCCCCTTTGCCAGTCAGGTAAAAGCCATGGACCCCATCTCAGAACACAGCCCCAGGGAAAACCAGGGAGCCCTCAGAACGTAGCAGCAGGTAGTTTTATGGCACTCAACATTGGCAATTCAAGCTCACAGCCCCCTGAAATCTTTCCCTTAATTAAGAACCCCTGTTTGAGTGGGTAGAAAGTGCTACTGCGTAATTTGGAGAGACCACTTTCAAAAGAATTTCCCCCATGTTACCTATTACATTTAAATTCACATGGATGATTTTATGTTATGTGAACTGCATGGAGATATTTATATTGGAAGCAGCAAATACTATAAGTGATTTTAAATAAAAACGTTGCTAGTGGAGGTTTGCTACTTGTAACACCAGCAGGTCCTGATCTGGGCTGGGTTTTGATTATGGGTGAACCTTGTGTAGCCAGAGTGTGTGTGATTCAGATTAGCTGATACTAAGGCTAAGCCTGGTGTGGACAACGTTGTCAGCAAAGGGACTCATGGCTGCTCAGACCATTATAGGATCAGATATACATAAAGCTACAGTCTGGAAGACAGACAAGAGTTATGAAAAAGATATACTTTAAATGGATGCCGGATGTTTCTATCAGAACAGATGGGGCTACTGTATGATGCCAAGGTCTGCAACATATTTAACAGGAAAGTACAGTTTTCTCCTTCCTCTGAAATAATACAACAGCTTCCCTGTTCCAAGGAATGCAAAGAGGAAGGATTCTGCATCACATGCTCGTCAGTCTTAGAGGGTGATATTATAATCTGGCACTGCCAAAGGTTCCAAACTAACTTTTTAGATAGCACTATCCAAACTAGTTTATGGGGCTGAGCCATTTAAGAAGTGCTTGGGACGCAGGGGGCATTTGCACACCCCTGACATTTAACTAGTTTTAGTAATAACATTTGTTATCTCTGCCCTGGAAATATGATTTGGTGAAAAGTGCCTGGTTCTTTCTTCTGGACCTAAAAGTGGCAGAGTTCTGATGTTGGACCAGCATGCCTTTTCCAGGCCCAGATTATGACACACTGGAGTTGGATGGATTATTTAATATGGTACCACAACCACCTGTCCTGTCCTGACCATCATCTGGAAATTCGGCGTATTTAGCAGATCTCACAATACTGCACATAGCTGAGATACATAAATGAAAAATGTGTTCTTGAATGCTGACTGATTTTTTTAAAGTGCATGTAAATTAGTGTACATAGCTCAACTTCACCAGAGTTTACTATACATACATGATGTAAGTTTAAATATTCAGGTCATTCAGGAAAGGTTCCAGATGAAACATGCTATTGAGCGAAAAGACTGAGGAAAGAGTTTTAATAATTTAATCCAAATACGGTACAGTGCTATGGCAAGATCCAAGATCAGTAAAAGCAACAATGCAGTAAAGTTTTGGTTTGTTGCCTGTGTTCTGGAATTAGTAGACTTTAAAGCAAAAAAAATTACTTTATAATCATGGACAGTTGTTGCAAGACAAATAAATAATGGCTTAGATGGTGAGCCAGTTTGGTCTTGTGGCTTGAGAGCCAGACCTGGGAATACCAGATTTGATTCTGTGCTCCCTCATTAAGTCAGCTGGGTGACCTTGGGCTAGTCACAGCTCCCTCTCTAAGCTTTGTCAGCCACCTTGACTCTGCTTAAATGGGTGACAAAAGTGATGTAGAAAAGCCAACCCTTCTAGATGGACAAAGTGATTCAGATAAGGTAGTTTTACTTGCTTAAAAGAATACCACACAATGGCAGATATTCCTCTTGTTTGACAGCCTACTTGTGATTTTTATCACTGCTTCTCAACTGGCCCTGTGGAAACCACAGCTATAAACAATTGCTGGTTAGATGGATGGGCGCTAAAAAAAAATTCAAGTCCACTGGTGAAAGATGTGAATGTTGGAGAGAGTGTGCAGAAGGTAAGGTATATTGAAGATAGAACAAGAGTTCACATTTCTTTTTGTAGTAGTGGTTGTGGCATTTGCAGGTTGTGGGTTGTGTGTTCTTTAGGTGGATGAAAGTCTGAAGGCTATGAAGTTGGTTGCAACCTTCTATAATACTAAATAACTTTTGGTGGCTCCCCAGGGAAGAGAGACTTCATTACTTCCCTCTCCCATCTTTGAACTTAAGCTTAGAAATTCTATTGTATAACCAGAACACTTAAGTCACCCAAAAGCCTTCTGATCAAAAGATTGAGGTTCTATAACCGTTACTATGTTAATATGTGAGCGACAAACTTTCTTAGATATTTTTTCAAAAGAAGATGTATATCATAACTTAACGGCCTCTAGTTTTGACAACTGCAGCCCAAAATTAGTTAATGTAACTCTACAGCAAAATGTATTTAAAATGTGGCAAAATGCTCCTTTGAAATGTTCAGCACATCAATTTATCAGTACGATGAATAATTTTGGTGATTTTATGCTATGCATTTTAGTGTCAGTGGAAATGTCAACTGACTTTGCAAATTGGGATCTCAAAAGAAATCAGCGTAGGAAAACAAGGTGTTCTGTTTTCATTGCTTGCTTGCTTGATGCCATCTAATCATAGGGTGTTTTTCCACTGTCACTAGAAGTACCCATTAAGTACCCATTAATGGGTACAAAAATGCCATTTTGTACTTTTAGTGACAGTGGAAAAACACCCATAGCTGACTATTGGCAACCAAGTGGACTGACTTCCTCCAGACTATCCATCTTCTGTGATCTTTCTTAGGTCTGCCAGGGAGGTTTCCATTGCTGTCATAATTGAGTCTAATCATCTAGCTTTAGACTTTCTCCCTTCTGCTTTCCCAAGCATCACCATGTTTTTCAGGGCATTTGATCTACTTGTGTGCCCAAAGGATGACCGTTTAAGCCTTGTCATTTATGCAAGACAACTTTATGGACGCAAATGCATCAATGGCTACTAGAACGAATGCCTAGGTACATCTTTCAGGATGGGGGGGGGAGCAGGACGCTTCTAAGCCATTTGCTAAGATTTGAGAGCAGGAGAAGTTTTGCCCTTGTCTCTGCTTGGGATGCCCATCAGCATTTGGTGGGTCACTGTGTGCGACAGGATGCTGGACTAGATGGGCTGTGGCCTGAGTGATCCAGCAGGGCTCCTCCTCTTAGGTTCTTATGGACTAGATGGGCTGTGGCCTGATCCAGCAGGGCTTCTCTTATGTTCTTATGCTTCTAAAATACCCAGTGCCTGTCCAATTCAGTTCACGCGCACCTCAAATGTCAAGATTCAAGCCATTCATTTCCTTCTTTAAGATTTTGAACTTCCCTTGATTCATACTTTGTTTTTTTCCCCTTTTCTGTTTTTCTTTGTAGTTTTTTATTACCTATTTCTATCTTGATTTTATATATATAGGTTTTTTTTAAAAAAAAAAGATTGTGCACTGCCTTGAGACTGTCATTGAGTGGTATAAAAATCCATGTGTAGATATTTTGTACATCCCATGTTTCTATGGTAAGTTTTTAAAAACAGATTTGTATTTTCTTTTCCTCTCTGGCATTAGCCACAACTAGATATCTGCAAGACTTATGGTCTAGTTTCAACTTGGTTTTTTTTAAAGATAAGATGTTTCTGTGTATCTTTCTAGATCTATCTGAATATTCAAAGTACCTTAAAAACAGGTTCTTTGACAGTCAAAACAATCTTGAAATACTGTTTAATTGCTTAACAGATGGGAAGTCCTCGCTTTGTTGCCCCCTTCCATTTAAAGCAAATTCTACAGTTGAAACCTACCTGAAATGGGGGGGGGGGAGAGATCTTCCTTCCCAAGGCATCTGGCATGGGGATATTTGAGCCTGAAAGCTTATCCACTGTTGAGCTAATAAAATGGGGTACCATTTGCCTTATTTGTAAAACCAGCAATGCAACAACCATGCAAACCATGTCCCTGGAGTAGAATAATTAATCCTATGGCAAATTAAGTGCCTGTTTTTCAACCTTTGAGTTCAAATTGCAGCCCTCCTGAGGACTAATTGGGTGTATATTTTATCCTCCATTGCAATTATTGGCATTATACTATTGGAGAGTAGAAGAAGCCCCTCCAAGAAGTCTTATATTAAAGGCATGTGTGGTGTTTTTTTTTAAGTCAAACAAATGATCCATGGTCTGTTGGCTATTTTACGTAGTTGAAAATGGGATGACTAATAGCTGTACAACCATATTTCAGATTCATCCTTGGAAGCAAACCTCACTGACCTTAATGGGACTTGTATCTAAAACTGACGGGTAAAGGACTCATGGCAGGCGTGAGTTATCTGTAACTCAGGGCTAATGTACTGCATTCTGGGTTATTGTGGTTCTCTGAATACTGGGTGGAATGGGAGGCCTGGGTGGAAAGGGGAAAAGATGGAGCCAGATGGCTTATAGACATCTTGAATCCAATGTCATGCCTCCATTAGCAAGCAAAAGGAAATCACTTCGTCCTTTTGATGTTTAGTTCCATCATGTTGTCCTGCTAAGACTTAAACGGTTATATTTTATTTTCTGTTTCACAGATTTTAGTCATGTTTTCACATGAGATACTTTCACTGAATATTATAAGCCACGCTAAAGAATTTTGCTACATTAAGAGCGGGCAACAAAACCTCTGGAAATCTGAAAGTAGTTTCTTGTTGACTTCCTGTAATTATGCATCCCTCTTCTGAAAGCAATCATATAAGATAAAGAGGTTTGCTTACAGCAATGCTGAACTCACTCTATTCAGTGCTAGGGGTGTGCACGAGAGCAATTTTTAGGATTCGATTCGAACCGAATATCTGAAGGTTCCAATTGATTTGAATGTTTAAAATATGAATGTATTCACATTTGATTCGAAGCAAATACATTCAAATCTATTTGTACAAATTTTCAATTCGTATTTGAAGATAAGAATGTCAACAACATTCAAATGTGTCTGTCTGTATTCGTACACATCCCATTTTCATCCCGTACGTATCCATGCAAATGCATACAGATATAAACAAGATGCGTACACATCCGTATCCGTACACATATGAATGTCTGAATATTTCATTTGAAAGATTTGAAGATTCGTTTGGATGTTAAATTCAAATGTATAGACATTCGATTATTCGATCGAATTTTGAATGAAGGCAAACAGTCCGGAAAGGCAAATTGACCCATGCTGGCTTCTCAAAATCTAGAATATTACACTGCTGTTTGTGAAAGGAATTGTTTACTGTTGCATGCTCTTTCTCCCTTCATCCTACAACATTTCCTTATAGCCCAAACTGACGCTGCTTTCCCCAGCTGAGGAATGTGGATCTTCCCGCTAGCTCAACTGAGCCCCAGGAACTGCAAGCCCCTCAAAGCCAGCCACACAGCAAATGTCCCCCAAAGTTTCCCAAACCCAGGTGATCCACTGCACAAATTTACCAGAGCACCAGCAGTTACGCCTTCAAATTCCCCTACAGATTCCTATTACCATTCCTTAAAAAAAAAAAACCCTATTCAGGGTAGCAGCCATCTTCCACTTGATACACACTCAAACTGGCCTTGCTTCTCCCAGATTTGTATCTGGCTCCTTCTGCTAACTCCTCTGAGGCTGTTTCCACACATGCGTCATAGACCCCATTAAGCAGCTGATACGTAATCATTTGGTACAAATTTGCTATATACCTTCTGCACTGAGAGACCAATTAAGACCCCTTTGGGATGGTATCATTTGCCCCAAGTGTTGCAGAGTTCCAAATTTAATGGTGTCTTTGGGCCCTTAAATCCATATTACCAGTAGACCCCTTGAATTGTGTCTTCAGTCCAGTCTTGCGCCATGAAGACCAGGTTTCGGAGTGTACTTCACACACATGCTGGTCCAAGGGCAGGCCTTGAGGCTGCCATTTTCAGCATGGTGGCTCCGGCTCTGCCCTTCTACACACATCCTGTGTAGACCCCATGTCCTGCATAGGAGTCTACGAAGCTGCCCACAACCTACGTAGCAGCTACGTAGGTAACTATGTAGCTGTGTCTCTGACACACCCACTGTAACTGGAAGTGACTCTTGATTGACAGTTTCATGGGCCAATCATGCTGTGCCACCAGTAAACGTTCCCCCTAGGGCTTAATCGGGGCCTCAGGATGCGTGCTACGGCACCCACACGGCAGCCCTGTTTTGTACCCATTGCTATCAGGTGCTAAACACCCCATGTGGATGCATGGGATCTCCGTATAGATCCAGAATTCGATGGACTGGATTGAGCAAGGACTAGATCTCGGAGATCTTAATCCGAATTAACCACATTCAGTGCAGAAACGACCTGAGTCAACAGCATCTGCAAGCCCTCTTTCCTCAGACCATGTGCTTAGGCTAGCTTAGAAAGTTACCAGCCCCGTCTAGTAGCAAAACCAACCACACGCATCACCAAGGGCCTAAACTCTCCCAAACCCAGGAGATACACCCTGCAAATTCTCCAGAGCGCTAGCATTTATCCCTCCAAATTCTCTTGCCAAGCTCCCATGGCCTTTCCTATTTTCTCCATAGCACAGCAAGCTTCCTCAAATCCACACTGAAAGAAGTTAATTATTTAATTAAAGATTTACGTTCATACATACGGTCTTCCTGGTGTGTTCAGAAACCACTAAAAAAGCTTAGAGATGCTTCTCATTTATTTATTTGCATTTTTATGCCAAAGATCCAGGGTGGGTGACAACAGGAAAAATGACACTTGAAATGAACATTCTAGGCTGAAAGATGGTTTAGTGATGGGATGAAAATACAAGAGTAACAAACTACCATCTGATCCATTTTTATGTTACGTGTGAATGCAGCAGTCTATAACCAAACCGAATTCTTTCAGTTTCAGTACTGTAAATGGTCAGCAATTCAGGAGAGAAGGAAAGGCATCCCTTTTCCCAGACTGCAGGCCTCGTAAAGTGGAAATGCTGCTCTCGGTAACAAAAAGAAGTGATTAAAAAATACTGACCTTGTAAGTGAGAATCCATATACCAAAAGCACGGATAAAGAAGGATTAGCGTACCATGTTTGAATTTCTGAAGCCCTCTTTTCTTGCAAAATGGGCTTTGTCTCCACAAAGAATAGATAAAGAGCCTGCTTGACCATTATTCTCATGCCATAGCGTGCGGTTGGCGTAGAAATTCATGTTTAAAGGGCAAAAACAGTTAAACAGCTGCAGTGATGTAATCTGTGCAGGACAAATGGGGTCTTGAACAAAAGGGGTTCTGAAGTTTAAGGCAAGACGGACCAGCCAAAAGAAACCAAGGCTGAGACTAGTCAATGTCCGTTCTACTTCACTGCCACATCCTCACAAGCTATGAAGCAAAAGTTTGGTTTTAAGCTGATTGTTTTATTTTCATCTTGTGCTCAGGATGCAAAAACGGGACAGAAAAACGCGGGCTGAAACAAGAGAGTAAATTCCATATAGGAATAACCAGAAGTCCAGAGAGTTCTCCAAGACAGAATCTAAACAAATTCTTGCCATTGTCTCTTGCCACACCTTGCCAGATGCAAGGGCAAACTCTTGCTTACCTTTGTGTCTGGTGAGCACGTTTTGCCATTGGCCCAGTCAGTGCTGCCGGAACCCAGCTGAGCGTCTCTCAATTCCTTTTGCTGTTTGCACTCGTTTGAATGGTTTCCAGCAGGCCAGTCATGCCAGCTCTGAAAGATGCTAACTAGACACGAAGGTAAGCAGAGCCGTTAATGGGAAATGCAGCTTTGTTGCTGGGTTTCCATAACAGCATTGCAGTGGACTCTGCACATTGCAATCTGCACTATATTGGGAATGTCTGGGAGATCTCTTGCACCTGGGGTCAGCCGAAGTCTTCTATATTGGTATGTTTTTCGGAAGTCTGAGAAATGCCTTGACTATTGTCTCTCCTACCATACCACTACATACATCAACTGAAAATTAGCCACATAGTTCCCTGTTTTTACATTCATCCCTAGATCCAAAGTCAAGAAAACATTATTTCTATCTACTCCTATATATATAAAATATTCTGTCTTCTGGTTTTGCTACTGAATTTTTGGTAAGATTTTATTTATATGTTGCATAATTATTCAGGTTGTAATCACACCAATTTGCTAGTAGTAAAGAATGTAATTTTGGTGGAATTGTAGCAGCCATTGTAATTATACTGTCGTTCATAATAATGCTGTTCATGTACTTGATGCATTAAAAGTAATAATGAAACTAATACAATGAACCCAACAGAAGAAGGCACTCATCCTTTGCTTTGGAAAATCTTGTCCAATCCCAGAAATATCCAAAAGATAACCTCCTATCACTGCATCATTTTAGGATATGGAGAAGTGTAGGTTAAGAGCCCTGCTGGGTCAGACCGCAGCCCGTTTATTCCCGCATCCTCTCACATAGTGGCCCACTAATTGCTTATCAGCATCTCAAGCAGAAGACAAGGGCAAAACCTTCACTTACTCTCGAATCCCTGCAGATGGCCTTGAGGGGCACCCTGCCTGGCTTTCCAACCTGGAGGCAGCATCTAGGTATCCATTCTAGATACACCTGTTCTCCATGAATTTATCCAATCCTTTCTTAAAGCCTCAAATGCCAAGGGTGTTTCACTGTTGCCACATTACAGATAGTGGCAATGCTGTCGCCCTCTGAAGCTGAAAATTAATAACACGAGAAGATCTCCTTGGTGGTAGCTCAGAAGTTCCCTGGTTTTGATCTAGCTACAGAATGATTTTTGGACCAAAAGTGCCGGCTTGACTCTCTGCTGCCTCTGTATCAACAACACGCTGCGGTATAGTACATTATTTCTTGCTACCTGGAACTGACCATGAATGGATTTCTTGGCTGGACTATAAACCTCTCTCTGACCACTGTTCCTGGACTGCAGTTTGACCCGTCATTTGTTTTCTGTGGTTGTCTAACCGGCTTGACCCATGCACCACAGAAGTTCTTGATTTACCTGCCTAGTCCTCAGACCCTCTGCTCCAACACAAACCCTTGCTCTTCTCCAGCCTTGTCTTGCAAAACTTCATCCAGCTCCAGTCCTGCTAACAGTACCAGGTACGCTCCTAAGCAACTATGCCTTGCTTCCATTCCAGTCTTCTTCCCAAACTATCCATCTCAGCTTCTGTGCTGTCCCGGTGTACCATCTGTGCTCCAGACTTGGGCCTCGGTATCTCATCTTCATGGCTTATCTTGTGGGTAGGGATGTGCACAAATGTGATTTTCAGCATCCGATTTGTAAGGAATCGGATGTCCCAACATTCGTATTCATACGAATGTGCAGTTTTGAAAGTCTCGACATTCAGTTCGATACGAATGTATTTGTATGTATTCGTTCGAATACTCGATACATATGGATGCGTATTCAATGATACGCATCCTGTACATATCTGTACACATCCTGTATTCATCCCATACGGATATGTACAGATATGCGTGGGATGCGAACATATCCGTACCATTAGCCCAGCGGTTCTCGACCTGTGGGTCGCGACCCCTTTGGGGGTCAAACTACCCTTTCAGAGGGGTCGTGACGAGTCTCCCGCCTTCCCGCCCCATCCTCACCAGAGCTGCCCCGACCCCGTGGTTGGGGGTCTCCACGACAAGGGGAACTACATTACGGGGTCACGGCATAAGCAAGGTTGAGAACCGCTGCATTAAACGAATGTCGTTCGAAGGTCCAAAATGTTTGTATTCATACAAATGTTAATGTATGAATGTCCAGACATTCAATTCGTTTAAGAATGTCCAAAATTCATGTGAATTTGTATGAATAGTACGAATATTCGTGTGTATCCCTGCTTGTGAGGTTTCCAGTCCTGATAAGGTCTCTGACCAGTTCTGCAGGATCCTGCTTCCCAGTCTTGCTCACGGCCTCAACTTCTGCCTGCTGACTGGCCTTCTCGTCCTCACATCCCAGCATGCCACTCCTGTATTGGCAATGCCACAGGTGCCCTCATGGGACATAGAGTGGGTCAGAGACATCCAGTACTTGAATTTAGTAGTGCTCTTGACGTTGCTGAATTTGTAATATTGGGTGTTTTTCCACCGCGCTCCTTTAATCCGGATCTAAAAACATCCAGATCTAAGGAATGGGTACATAGGGAAGTACCCAATGTGCTTCCATGGGTGGTCTAGCTGGATCTACCCATGAGGGGTCTGCTAGTCACCCCAGGTGTTTGGGGGGACAGGGGGTGCAATCTCCAAAGTGGCTTCGAAGTCATTTCGAAGTCACTTCAAAGTCACTTCAAAGTCTGTGCAGAACAGCTCCATTGAAGTCTGTGCTGCTCTTCAGAGTGAACTTCAAAGTGACTTCGGAGTCACTTCGGAGTCACTTCGAAGTTCACTCTGAAGAGCAGCACAGACTTCAAAGATGCTCCGGAGCTATTTTGCGCAGACCTCGAAGTGACTTCAAAATGACTTCAAAATGACTTTGAAGCTTAGGTTTTAGGGCTCTCCCCCATGGGCGCCCCCTCCCCCTAGCCTCCTCTAGACCCCACTGGCACACAAGCATGGAAACAGGCTCCCTTTAATCCGGATTTTCTGCCTGAAGACCCCATTAATGGGGTCTACAGAAAATCCGGATTAAAGGCCAGAAAGTACCCATTTGATCCGGATTTCCCCAGTGGCAGTCGAAACAATCGGGTCCAAATGGGTGCCGTGGTGGAAATGGGATCATCCGGCTCACACCTTAATGGGTGCAAAAATGGGTACTTTCTGACAGCGGAAAAACACCCATAAATAGGTTGAATACAACACACTAGCCCTGTGGAAGCAACGGCTGTTGCTGTTTTGGATAAGCAATGGTGAGAAAGAGTAGCATAGGATGCATCCAGGCACATGTTAAAGCCTGCCATTTTCCTGGCACTTTATTGGGAGCACCACATGTGTCCATGGCTTTCCCAATAAAGTCCCAGGGTATCAAGGTAATATACCGTTACATCACTATTATGGGAAATCCATCAACAAGGCCAGGGCCAGTTCCAGATGGCAGCCAGATATAGCGGTAGGGAGCAATAATGCCGGGTATTGTCTCCCTACACACACTACTAGCACCTCCTGCCTCTGAGCAATGTGGCTGCTGTTGGATTGCCAGATGTGCATGTCACTACATCCGCACAAGTGTGGTTGGGTGCTTCAGCCTCCATGCATGCATGGTGGATAGAGTAATGATCACTGCTCCATCCAGATGGTATTGCTGGAAAGCCTGCAACCAGAGTTGGGTTTTCCAGGAATAGTTGAAAACACTTTTTAGGGGCAAACAAAGTGTGGCAACCTCACCATAGCAGCAATGTAATGGCACAATAGTCGCCTGTCTGGAAGGAGCGCAGTTTTCCCATCATAGTGATTGCTTTTCTCTATCACACAACACTAGAACCAGGGAGCATCTATGAAGCTAATGGGTAGGAGAGTCAGATCGGACAAGGGGGAGTATTTCTTCACTCAGAGGGTCATCGGTCTATGGAATTTGGTGCCAGAAGAGGTGGTGACACCAACCAGCCTAGATAGCTTTAAGGAAGGTGTGACGGTTTCAGGGTACAGGCTGCAAACTGCTTTGCTTTCTG
>MTQE01001424.1:8763321-8776974 GCA_014337955.1 Aspidoscelis marmoratus
AAAAAAAAAAAAAATTATTAGCTTTCAGACAATATGCAGTCACAGCTTCCTGAAATGCCAAAACTCTCTAGGGCAAGTCTAGGCAGCAAGCTGAGTGAGGAAACAGCATTGCAGTAACAAGCAGCTGGCAAAACCAGGGCCTGAGGGCACGGTGATAGGCAGGACGGGGATTTCTAGTTTCTCTGGACTAGGACGCTTTCTGCACTAGCCTGGTAATCCAGATTAGACATGGGCAAGAATATTTGAAACATTCGAATTCGGATATTCAAATTTGAATTGAATACAGTAGTACCTTGACATACGAGTTTAATTCGTTCCGTAACCTTGCTCTTATGTCAAATCGCTCGTATCTCAAAGCAATTTTCCCATTAATCCATTCCAGCTCCCAAAACACCACCTCAGTTGTTTTTGTTATGTACTGTACTGTATTTACATACTCGTATCTCAAATCTTGCTCTCATCTCAAAGCAAAATATCACTCGCTCGGTGGCTTGTATCTCAAAACACTTGTATGTCAGGGCACTTGTATGTCGAGGTACCACTGTATCTGTACATTGATTTTTTTAACATTCGAACGAATTTGAATGTTTTGAATCATTCGTAAGAATTACTCAGATATTTGTATGTTTACATGTCCGTACATATTACATACGTATCCATGTGCATCTTATTCATGTCTGTATGCATATGGATAGAGACAAATGTTCTCGACATTTGTATAGTCAAATATGAATCAAATATTTGTACGAATAGATAAGAATGTATTTGAACTGGTTTGAATTTGAATACAGAATTAGACCTGTTGTATGAACCTTCTGGGCTTAAAATCAATTATAGTAAATATGAGGTGTTATTTGTCAATAACCCCCCCCCAATCAAATTGAACACACTATTAAAATACAATTTGGCCTAACTATCACCTATAAGAAATTGAAATCTTTAGGGGTTTGGCTTACAAAAAATTTTAATAAAATAAAATGTTGTTGACATTTGTATAATCAAAGATGAATCGAATATTTGTACAAATAGATAAGAATGTATTTGAACTGGTCTGAATTTGAATACAGTCGCTTTTTCTGTATTTGTACCAATCTGGACATTCAAATATTTGGTTTGAAGCCAATCAAATGTTGAAAATTGCATTCGTGCACACCCCTAATCCGGATCAAGGAGCCCCCCTGATCTGCACAGGATTAGTGGTAATCTGGATCAGATCCGTATTAGGGGCACAGTGATCCAGATTAGTGGTGGACCAGATTAATTGGTACCGCAACTGCACTAGCACTGTCTGATGCGGAACACGTGACGGGGCATCTGAACACAGAACAGAACAAGAAAGATCGAGGAGACTGTGAAGATACCTTTGCATTCCCTTCAGAACAATGGCCACATTGACATGGCCTGCAAAGACACCAGCATCTGATTGATGGGGACATGGGCCCATCAGTCAGAGGAGCTGCCATTAGCAATCCACATCCACTAATATGGAATAATGCTGAGGTGGCCACATTGCATCTCTCCTTACATGGCATTTGCTGCTGTCCAGCCCACTTAATGCAGATGCCTCCTGCTGCAGTTGATCTGGATCAAGTTAATCCAAATTCACTAATCCAGATTCAGGCTTCATTCACACCTAAGTTTTAATCCACTTTCAGAATGAGAGACCACAATAGCAATCTGACAAGTCACTTTCTTTCCTCATTATCTAACCCTAAGGAGGATTTTCTGAGTAACGTAATGCTGAAACGGCTTGTTACTTTACTCTGCTGTGTTCTCTGACTCTGAAACTGTACTGAAACGGGATTAAAACTGAAGTGTGAACACAGCCTCAGTGCAGTAAGTGCAGAAATGGCCAAAAATGCTGCCAGGGCAAGGGTGGCTATCATGTTCCCCTTCCAGATGTTGATGATCTACCATTGCCTCCACGCAGCATGGCTAGCAGCAAGGAATAACAGGGACAGTAGTAAAGCATAGAGGTGTGCAAAACTGGTTCTGTCCGTTTGCAGTTCGCAGCAAACTGGGCTGTTTTCTTGGCAGAGGTACAAAAATCGTTTGCCATTGCCTACTTTTTGGGGATTGAACCAGCAATTCTCTGCTTTCCAGGCAGTTTGCTCTACCATTGAACAACAGCCCCTCACAGACTCCATAAGCAGCTCTATGCAGTTTTCTTGGCAGAGATACAGAAGCAGTTTGCCGGTGCCTACTTCCAAGAAGAGGCCTGGGACCGAACCAACAATTCTTTGCACTACCACTGAGACATAGCTACTCCCTTTTATCTTGGCACGTTCACTCGCATTCAGAGCAGAATTAACTAGTGCAATAATCACAAAAGTGTCGCGAAACCCAAGAAACAATGTTCCTCCCTACATGAATGTTCTAAGCATTCAAAATTCGATCAAATTTCGATCGAATGTGGACATTCAAACTCGAATAGAATGTCTTCACATTTGAATTTAAACATTCAAATGAATTTCAAATGCTCGAAACATTCGTTTGAATGATTCAAAACATTTGAATGTGCAGATACGCATGTATTCGCATCTGTATGAATTTCATACATATATGTACGCATTTGCACTGATAGTACAGGATGAAAACAGGATGCATACGGGATAAAAAGGGATGTGTACAAATATGTATAACACACACAAATGTTTTCGACATTCGTATCTTGAGATTCAAATCTATCATTCGAACGAATAGCTTCAATGGTATTCAATTCGAACCAGATTTTGTTGCACTCGGATTCTAAACATTTGAATCAAACGTTTGGATATTCGATTCAATTTGAATTTGAATGCAAAAAATAATAATAAATTCATGCACATCCCTATTCCTCCCAATGTGCCAGATTTTCCTGTGTGTGTGTGTGTGTGTGTGTGTAAATAGCTGCAAACTGCCCCTTCTCTCTCTTTATTTGTACATCTTTCAGAAGATGCCAACCAAATCCATTTCTCCATACATGTGTGACTGACTATGTTGTTTGGGTTTAGAATGATTTTTTAAAGTCCCCTTGAATCCTCCAGCCAGTCATCCAAGAGGAACCTGGGTGCTTGAAGGCACCTCAGCTGGTTGCCATAGCTACGATCTCTCCCTCACCGGCCCCTCATTTTGCCATACCACAGACTTCCTGTTCCTTGGACGGAAAAGCAGTGAGCAGCGCATGGTCTCGGCTTCTTTCTAAACACCAGTGAGCATGGAACACTTCAAACTGGAAGATAAATCCTCTGGTCAGTGGCAGCCAGTTATGTGCAAAGCCCAGACAGCTCCATCGATGACATCCTGGAATTCTGCCGCACCAAGACCAACGCCGGTCAAATAGACAATTTGCTTTGAGGACCGTCCATCTCTTCCACAATCTCCCTTCACTCCTGGGCTTTCTTGCCTTCTGTAATTTTGGCATATAAGACCCACTGTTTTTTCAAAAATAAGTTTTCCAAAATCGTTCTGCTGCATCCCTTTTTTTTTTAGTTGGCACAGTCCAGACGGGGGGAATATAGCGCCATTATGGTGCCACTTTGGTGGAGTTGCCTCACGTATTTGAGGCAACCTCACCATAGCCCCATTTCCCACAAATGCACTAAGGAGCACTAAAAACTAATGCTGGAAAACCAAGCGCTGGTCATGGGTTTTCCAGGAACAGTGCTTTTTATTTACCTTTTAGATGCCAAAACAGGTGCGTTTACATGTGCAGAGGTGTCAACATGCATATCCGGGCATTCGGGACAGGCCAGTATCTGGATGCACGCATCAGTAAAATGCACAAAGACAATGCGACCCCTGACGTTGTCTAGCTAGGAGGAGGAGGAGGAGAACTGGCTTTTCTGCCTTGCTGAGCAGCTAACTAGGCATGAATATTCACAACATTCAAGATTTTGATTGCATTCATTTAAATTTGAACATTCGAATTTGAATCAAATGTCAATACATTCATTTTTTAACATTCGAACAAATTTGAATGTTTTGAATAATTCATGTGAATTATTCAGACATTTGTATGTGTACGCATACATACGCATTACATACGTATCAATACATATCTTATTCGCATCCGTACGCATTTGTACAGATACATATGGCGTGAAAACGGGATAAAACCAGAATGCATATGGGTGCGTACAGATGTGTATATGGGCACATATGAATGTTAAGCAAACCAACACAAGTCCCTAAAGCCAAAAAACCCAAGTAATATAATCAAAAAAACAAACAAAAGAGTCGCATTGTGTGAGCTGTGGATTTGATATTTTATAAATATTTTTAATACTAACAGGCCACTGAAGAAGACTGTAGTCGAAACGCGTTTGGCCTTGAGTTTTGAAATTTTTACTATTACTATATTAGTTGCTTTTTATTATTTTCAGTATTTATAAACTTTTCAGTGGGGTATTGCTACCCTTTTAGAAATTACAGTTTTTTCTGCTCCAGAGTGAATTTATTTCTTTATTTCCTCATATATTTGCCATTCTACACTTGGTAGTGGGACATATTTTATCCTGTTTATTGATATAGTTTGGCACACATGAATGTTGCCATTTGCATCTTCAAATATAAATCAAATATTCGTACGAATAGATACAAATGTATTCTAATCAATTCAAATGTGAATACATTCATTTTTTCTCCATTGGAATTCAAACATTCGAATATACAATTTGAATCAAATTGAATCCAAAAACTGAATTCGTGCACACCGCTATAGCTGACAGAACTTCTGTTCTCCCCACAGCAGACATCTTGTGAGGTAGGTGGGGGTGTGAGAGCTCTGAAAAAGAGCAGTGGCTAGCCCAAGGCCACCCAGCTGGGTTCATGGAGGAGTGCAAACTGGGAAAATACCAAATGAAAATCTGGCACTCTAACCACAAGATCAAACTGGCTCACCAGGAAGGAGAATCTCCCACATTTTGGCCTCAAGTGGGATATCCAGCCATCATTTGGAGGCAAATTATGGGCACATTATTTATGCTAGTGGGTTAATATACCATGAAATACAGTGATTTGCCCAAGCCATTTAAATTGCGAATCATGAGCCAATTTCACCCTCACAAGTGGACTGAAACTGGATTAAAACATAGGTGTGAACACAGCACAGGTGTTGACTCCAGGGTGGAAAAGACTGCTTGATGAAACAGGGTGATAGTTTTATTATTTCTTTAAAATGGAGACCACAGCAGAAATGTATTTCTGAATATCCCAGGGGACTATCAGATATGATTAAGAAGCCGGAAAACAACTTTAAATCCCCCTCTTAAATCAGTCCCTGACAAATAACTTTTTGGCTTTTGGCACATTTACACAAACTTAGTGCTTTACCAGAATAATAACTATATTTTCTTACTTCGAGGCTTGCAAAAATGAAACACAGCTGAGCAAAAGGTCTCAAACTATGACCTTCCCAGTAGACTACAGCTCCCAATATTCTCCGGGCAACATTACATGCCAGCCCCCACAAGAACATCTGGAGGGCTGCTGTTTCAGATCCACATTCTGTTGGCTGAAGGAAGTGTGATCAGGAGCTGCTTGGGGCTAATTCTAGTTGTCAGCTCACAGCATCTGGGGAACATCAGGTTGGGGAAGCCTGTTTGAATGCATAAATTATTCTGATTTTGCTGTTCTTCTTAAGCCTGTCTTTTCAACTGTTGCCTTCCTGGCTTGTGGATTGCTCTTCCGTGACGATTAGAGTCTTATTAAGACCACATCTACATGTGACCATTAAAGCAGTAGGAATCGGGCTTAGTCCAGATGTTGGATGCCAACACCACCAACCACCATAGCTAATTCATGGTCACGGAAGCATTTCTTCCTACTGTTGGATCATCAATATATCAAAAATGCTTCCCTTGCTGTTATTGTGGCTGCAGCCAGGACAGACATGAAGGAAAAGAGCCAATTTGGTCTTGTGGTCAGAGTGCTGGACTCATATCTTGCAGTCACGGGATCTGATTCCACACTCCTCCCCAAAGCCAGCTGGGTGGCCTTGGGCTGGTCACAGCTCTCTGTGAGCTCCCACCCACTTCACAGGGTGTCTCTTGGGGGGAGAACAACAGGAGGTTTGTCAGCTGCTTTGAGTCCCCTTAAATGGGTGAGAGAAGCAAGGTAGAAAAGCCAACTCTTCTTCTTCTGATGCTGATCTCACAGTTGCTGCTCTATGACCAAAACCACCTTCCCTCCCTCCATTCTAGAGCTTTGGGAATCCAGATCAAGGGAGAGGGGGGAATGTTCAAGGGCAGTGGTATCAGTGTAGGAGGCTGTTTCCTTAAATACCCTTTGCTCAAGCCCAGGTGTTAGTTGTTGGGCAAGAGATCCCAGAGCACTGCAGGCGCATGGGGAACTTTTCCTACTTTGACCCATAGGTGTGGAGTGATCACTCAAGTCAACATCTCCCCAACCAGACATACTGAGTAGTCATTGAGGTAGTATAAACCTGAGGATTGGACCTACTGTCTTTTGGCAATTCAGCACTGACCAATATATACAATCAAGAAGCATCCATTCCATACACTAGTGTGGTCTAAGGGAGCTCCCCATACACCCTACTCCTAGGTCTTATTCCAGAATGCTTGCCACAATCCGCACCAGTGTGCGGATGGCAGGCCCCTAATCCAGAATACAATCTGGAACAAGACACAGCACAGAAAGGGCCCCAGTCTACCGACGTAAGTTGATGACCCTGTGGGAAGAGAGGACGGTACGTCAGGGCAGGTCCTTGATCCTGCAGGGGATCCAGATTAAATAACAAAGTTTCCAGGACTGAATTAAACAAAGCCACGTTGTACCAACCGTATAGAATCCCAACCAGGCACTAAATAACCATGTTATACAAGGGAAATCACCTTTTATCAGCCCTGTGAAAGCAAAACCATGTAAGGCAACCCTATTATGCAATGAATGACTTTGCAGGATCACACAAGGCATAGCAGGAAAATACACAGGAGGGAGAGGAACTGAAATTATTCTTGTTGAGTTTGACAATAATTTCTTTTTCTTTCTTTTTCTTTCTTTCTTTCAGCAGCAATGCACCTGGAACTGCTGAGCTTTTTTTTTTTTTACACTTCTATGGGTCGATCCTACCATTTTGTGTTTAAAAAGACAAATTATTCTGAAACCCTCACTCATTTTGCCTGGAAAGCTGCTCACTTTGCACTCCACATTTTTTGTTTTGGTTTTTCTATTGGCATGCGTCTCTGCCTGCTGTTCTCTCCTTTCTGTTCAGATCTAAGGAGTGGACGTGCAGGTGAGTGGCAGAAATGTTCCCGTGGAGAAATGTTCCCTCCCTCTTTGGAGGATTATGATTGTAGCACACTCATTCTGCTCCCCACGAAAAGCAAAGACAAGCTTCACTGAGGTTCTCTGCACATCATTATTCCATTACCTAGCAGGTTCTGCCAAAGGCTCCCCTGACACCCTGCAACGTTATTCACCTTTTTTTTCCGTAGCAAGGCTGCATTTCTGTGCTCACGTCAGTACTTTACACGTGCTCAGGTAACAGTTTAAATGCAAGCAAATCTTTATAACCCAGAGGCTGTAAATCTTTAAGCTGATGCTAAGAAATCCCGTTGAGAGGGGCACCGCTGTCCTTTTCTGGAGCAGCCATCATAGCAAACCTCCTCACGACACCTTTGAGATTGGCAGATTTATGGTAGGAGATGTTTTTACAAACCGGAGCCAATGCCTGTCGGAGCAAAAATAACTACAGCAAACAGTGGGGTCACACAGCCATGAAATCTAAGCGGCACAGCAGGACGTGACAATCCTAATATTACAGTATTAATAGCAATCTCATTCTCCTAAGGGCTAAACTTCAGGAAGTTGAAAAGAGCAGGGTCAAGGCAGCCCACAGATCTGGGGAAACTTCACTGGGGTGAGGCAGAAGAACATAGGGGAAGCCCTGCTGGATCAGGCCACAGTCCAACTAGTCCAGCATCCTGTCTCACAAGGTGGCACACCAATTGCCCATGGGTATCTCAAGCAGAAGAGAAAGGCAAAAATCTTCACCTGCTCTGGACTCCCTGAAAATAGCCGGTAGGGGCGTCCTGCCCATCTCTCCAACCAGGAAGCAATACCCAGGCATCCATTCTAAGGGACTTTTTCCACTAGGGCTTAGAACCCATCTAAGACCCCATTAGCAACCCGATTAGTACCAATCGGGAAGGCCCTGTCCTCACCTGGACCCCACTGAAGGCCCCATCAGCAAGGCCCTGTCTTCATGAGGGCAGGGGAAATCCAGATTTAATGGGTCCTTCAGGACCTTAAATCTAGATTTCGTGTGGAAATGATTGAAGGTGTCCACAATGGGGTCTTCAGACATCTTCAAGATCCAGATCTCCAGGAGGACCTACCTCAAAGATCTGGATCTTGAAGATCCGGATCTTTGACTGTGTGTGGAAAAAGGGGGTAAATAATAAGAGGGACCACAGCCCATTTAGTGCAAAGTCTTCCCTCACATATTGGCCCACCAATTGCTTCTGGGCATCTCCAGCAGAAGACAAAGGCAATACCTTCATCCACTAGTAACTCCCTGCAATGGCCTTTAGAGACATCCTAAGAACCTAACCGGAGCCCTGCTGGATCAGACCATAGCCCATCTAGTTTATTTCCATACATATTACCTGTGTGACATTCATGCTACATGGGCAAGGCCTGAACACGCTTCATTCATGCCACATGCACAAGAGTGTTGCATAGGACAGGCTGGGCCTTTGAAGGCAGAACATAAGAGGAGCCCTGCTGGATCAGGCCACAGCCCACCTAGTCCGTAAAAACCTAAGAGAGCAGCACAAGAGGGGCTGTGGCCTGATCCAGCAGGGCTCCTCTTACGTTCTTATGTTCTGCCTTCAAAGGCCCAGCCTGTCCTATGCAACACTCTGGAAGTTTCCAGATAGCACAGGGAAATGCAGGCTTAAAAAGAAAAAGTTCTGACATCTCCCCATAGTGATACAGGATGCCAGATTTCTGCAATTTGCACCAGCACAGAGTAGATCGATTCTCCAGGTACTTTACTGTTTTGTATCTTTTGTCTCTTCTTCTCTTAGCACCCCCCAGCACATTGCTGGATAATCAATCTGGGGATTGCGCTGGCACAGATAGTGCAGAATATGCCAAAGCTTTTAAAAAGGTGTAGGAACGTCTGCATTTTCTTAACTCTAAGCTTTTGGCAGCAAAGGGTGGGAAAACCCAAAAGAGCATCAGGCCTGTCTGCTGCCCTGTGTGGGATGTGATACTGGTGCTCCAGATGCGTAAAATCTGCAGTTCTCCTGGTAACTACATTGGGATTGCCACACATATCTCTGGAAAATCCCAGGTTAGTCAACTGGAAATCTGATAGATCGGTATTACAGGAAAACCAGCCACAAAGCTAGGTTTCCGTACTATTGAGTCCTTACCTCTGTCTGCCTGGTCTTTGCATTATCATTTGTCTTCCAAAATACCCGGATGGTAGCAAGCATGGGGGGGGGGCAAAGGAAAGTGGGCAGGTGTTTACTAACATCCTGGTGTTTTTGAACAGCCATGATAACGTGAAGAGATGGCAGACGAGGCAAGAGCCTGGGATTGTCCCAGGATTATTTTCTGCCACCTGGCAGTAGTGAAGAGAAGGCATTGCAGGATCTAAAGAAGATCCCACAATGTCCTTTTTCCATCTGCTGAATCTCTTAGATACATAGAAGATAAACATTGCTATAGTAATCATAGGGCTTGTGCTTTGTAGGGATGGGCAAGAATTTTTTTTTTTTTTACATTCTATTCGGGTACTTGAAAATTCAATTCAATTTGAATTTTTAAAATTCGAATTTAACAAGATTCAGTAAGCAAATTAGAATCTATTCATTTGAATTTTTTATTTGAATTTGCGCTTACGAATGTCAACAACATTCGTAGATGCCCATATGAATCTTCCCGACGTCGGTACACGTCCATATGCATCCCATAGTTATCCCATACGCAACCCGTTTTCGTCTCATACGGATCCATACCAATGCGTAAGGACGCGGGAAAGGTACAGATCTTCAAGTATGCATTGTGTATGAGCCCATACACATACAAAGTCCAGATAATCTGAATGAATAGATCCGAAATTCAAAATACAATTAGAATGTTTAAATTTGAATTTCGGGACATTCTATTTGGATTTGAATGTCGAAATTCAGCACATTCGATCAAATTTCGAATGCCTACGAATATTTGTGCACATCCCCAGTGCTCTGTCCAAAGCCTGCTGTGATTTGTAAAAATTATCATACAAAAATTATCATGTTTAATGAGTGTGGTAAATCCTCCCTATTATGTCTTGCAGTGGAGTTTGATGTTGGGCTGATCTCACTTAAGTTACAAATTTCAGTATCCTCTGATAACACTATAAACTCCTTCACGAGAGCCACTTCTAAGTTTTAATCCAATTTCAGCCCACTTTCAGAGCAAGAGAATGTACCAGCAATGTGTCAAGCTGTTTTCTTTCAAAAGTATGTAACTTCGATAAAGTGGAAAGAAAATGGTTAGTCATTTTGCTGAGGTGTAATATCACTCTGAACGTGGACTGAAACTGGATTAAAGCTGAGGTGCGGGGTGTTTTTTACACTGTCACTAGAAGCACCCATTAAGTACCCATTAATGGGTACAAAAATGCCATTAATGGGTACTTAATGGGTATTTCTAGTGACAATGGAAAAACACACATGGATGCAGCCCCAGGAGCTTTATATCTTCTCATGACTGCTCTCAGGTACACCATTCATCTGCCTATTTCCTTGAGGCAAAGCAGTTCAGATTGAAATATATATATCGGTCTATTAAATAAATGGAGCAAAGAAGAAAGTTTTAAATCAGATGGTGAGTCTATATGTCATCTATGCCAAGGTTAGATTGGTTTGTATAAAAGCCAGTCTGAGCTTGACAACAGGATTATAAAATTCCTGAGCAAGTATTTATCATCCTCTGCCCAGAGGCTTTTGAGTAATAAAAAGGAATTTTATTTATTTATTTATTTTACAAGTACGTCAGATAAAGTAATGGAGGAGTTTGTGTTTCCCTTTCTTGACATTTCTGAAGGCTGTACAAAATGTCTGCACCTTGCAAACAGCCTACATAGCTTGTGCTTCATATTCCAAGATCCTACAGATTGTATGTTCAATAGCTAGATTGTCTGATGTCCAAGCCAGGCAGCCATTTGATTTCCTGAGCTCCTGGGGAAACCACTAGATGACAATAACCATATGGTCAGTTATGAGAAAGGATGCCTCTCACAGGCAATTGCAGGATGTCAAACCAGATGAAGGTTTTGCCCTCGTCTTCTGCTAGAGATGCCCAGAAGCAGTTGGTGGGCCACTATGTGAGATGGGATGCTGGATTAGATGGATTGTGGCCTGATCCAGCAGGGCTTCTCTTAGGTTCTTATGGACTAGATGAGCTGTGGCCCGATCCAGCAGGTCTCCTCTTAAGTTCATATAGACTAGATGGGCTATGACTGATCCAGCAGGGCTCCTCTTAAGTTCTTATGGGGTGTTTTTCCACTGTCACTAGAAGAAGTACCCATTAAGTACCCATTAATGAGTACTTCTTGTGACAGTGGAACAACACCCATGGACTAGATGGGATGAGGCTGATCCAGCAGGGCTCCTCTTAGGTTCTTATGGACTAGATGGGCTGGGACCCGATACAGCAAGACTTACATTCTTATGTAAAATCTTGTGCTGAATATCAGGCAGTGAAGTATCTGTAGCCACAAAATCCAGCTCTGAGACCTCCTGCAAGGCAACACTTTTGGAGCACCTGGCTGGCTGCTGGACCTGCCCTCCCTTTTGGTGCTCCGCACTTGTTCCTGCTCTCATTCTACCCAGATTAGGGAGACCTCTTGCTATTCTCAGGAGCTCATTCCACCCTACTTGCGCCCTACTTACACCTCATCATATATGTGACACAGGGAAAGCAACCCAACTTTGCCCTTCAAGGACCCAGCATGTAAAACAAGTTCTTCTTTGCCAAGGTTCTCAGCTGCACCCTCCCCAGATATTTTGGGGCGGGGGGGGTCTTCCCATTGGATTGTGGGAACTGTAGTTGGCTGCAGTTGAGCACACCTGAGTTAGGAATAGGATCCAAAACGACCAGTTAATTTCACCTTCCAATTAGATGCCCAAAGTCTCCGGATCTTTACCTACAGGGTCGATCAAATGCTTGACATCTGCGTGTCACTTGCGCTTCCCTGTCAATTAACAGGCGAGGGGGTGGGAGAAAAGCAGGCAGGTCGCTTCGCCCCAAGGCTGGCGGAGTCGGGATTCTCCTCGGACGGGTGTCACCTCCCTGGGCCGAAGCGGACTCACTCTGGAGTCGACGGCGAGCTGTAGCTCAGCAGCCGCCCCCTCCCCGGCCGTGCCATAAACGCCCCTCGGCAGCGCACGGCCGGGGAGCCCGCGCAGCAGCTGCTGCAGCGGCGGCGGCACTAGCGCCGCTGCCATCCCCGGTCGTCGTAGGGGCGTGCAGAGCGCGGCTATCGCGGCGGCGGATGGAGGAGGAGGAGGAGGATTTGAGTCGCGGCGGAGGAGGGCAGTCGAACTGCTCCCGGGAAGAGACGCGGTGTGGCCCCGGCGGCGTCTGCAGGCCGGCCAGGAAGGAGGCTCCCCGTCCGGGAGGCGAGAGCAGGAGGCGGTGGCTCCGCTCTCGCTTTCCCGCTGGGCCGAGCAGCCAATAAGGAGCGCGGCGGGATCCTCCTCCTCCTCGTCGTCTCCGCCTCCGCCTCCTTCCCGGGGAACGCGCCGCCGACGCCGCCGGACGGACGGAGCTCCGAGACCCAGAAAGCCTCTCCGGGTGCAGCAGAAGGAGTCGCGACAGCCGTCGCCGGGCGAGGGGCTCTCCAAGGCGGGCAGAAATCGGGCTTGTCCCACCGCCTCCGCCGCCCGGCTGGCCTGGGAGCCTTTCGCGGGTCTGCGGCGGGGACCGCGCCGAGGAAGAGGAGGAGGAGGAGGAAGCCGCCGCCGCCGCCGCGATGCCGCTTGCCCAGCTGGGCGCCGAACCTTGGCCCGACGTGGAGTTGGTGGACATGGAGCTGGACGCGGAGGTGAGCGGCGGGCCAGGGGTGTCCGGAGGAGGGCGGCTTCCTTCGCCCCGAGAGGGTCCGTCCCCGCGAGGCTGAGCCCCGCTTCCTCCTCCTCCCGCGGGCGGGCGGGCAGGGTGGCCCGGCGCCGGAGTCGCTTCCTTCGGCTGCGCTCGGCCCGGGTGGCGACTGTCTTTCCATCCACACAGCGCTGACTTCAACCCGCGTGGTTTGGATCCCTCGGCGTCCAGCCCATCCAGAGCGGACCACCCGAATAGTGCGGGCGAAGTCCGGCTTGCCGTGCGAAGGGGACTCCCTCTCTTCTTCCTCCTCCTCCTCGGTGCCCGCGGGCGCTCTCGTGGCCCCGGGGCGCTCCTGGCTCGGGGAATCGGGGCAGCTGAGTCAGTGCCGCCGGCCTCTCCACCCCAATCGCTCGCTCTCCCCCCCCCACCCCCAATGTCCTCGCGTGTTCCAGTCCCCGGGCTCTGGCCTCGTGCCCCGCCGTGCGCAAAGCCTGCGGTGCCCTTTCCCAAAGCCCGGCGCCCCGTCTTTACGCGCTGGCTGCCCCTCGCTTCCTTCTCGCCGGCTGCTGCAGGAGCAGCTTCTGCAAGGGGACGGGGGGGGGGGGAGAC
>MTQE01001424.1:8780906-8804399 GCA_014337955.1 Aspidoscelis marmoratus
TTCACCAAATGGTCCCAGGGTGGGTTACAGTAAGAATAAAACATATCAAAAGAAAAAAATTAAAAATACCACCCCTCCCTCCCTCTCTAACAGGACAGCACCCTGAGGAAGCTATTTAGATGGCAGCATATGGTGCCGAAAAGTATACATTGTAGGCGCCTGGTGAACCACAAGAGGGAGGCTGTTCCAAAGTCTAGGGGCTACCACAGAGAAGGCCCTCATGGATGTCCCTATGCCTCTTAGATGTCCCTATGTATAAACTTCTGCAAGAAAAGGAACTACAAGAAAGCCCTCCTTGAAATTAGTTCAAATCTAAGGAGGAAGTTTTTAAGTCTAATGCATCTAAGTACTTCCTCCAGGTTGGAGAGACAGGCAGGATGACCATGAAGGACATTTGCAGGGAGCAGGGGGTGGGGGGGCAGGTGAAGGTTTTGCCCTTGCCTTCTGCTTGAGATGCCCAGAAGCAATTGGTGAGCCACTGTGTGAGACAAGATGCTGGACTAGATGGGCTGTGGCCTGATCCAGCAGGGCTCCTCTTATGTTCTCCTATTTTCTTAGCATGAAGTGCATGCTATAGGACTTCGGAAGCACTTGGATTTTTTGTACATTCCCGGGAGTGAGAAATGAAGATAACAAGGAGAGGCTGAACTGAAATCTTATTTTGTGTTCACCTGCAGGGAGGGATTTGTTTGTTTTATGCAAGTTATTCCAGCAGTGGATTTAGAGCGTTTTCCCCGGTTGTGGCACAATGCAAAAGTCTGGTTCATTGGGCTAGTTAAGATGGAGAGTGGGTTGCAATTTGGCACATATAGAGAAGTTGCAACATCAGGCCAGAATGTTTGTTACTTCTTACTGCATAATGCTTGGGTTTGATGCGATTTGTACTTTAGAATGTTTGCAGGATATAAAGCATTTGTCTTAGAATCCCTGCTACCTTAAAAAAAATTGTCACACATTATTCTTTGTGCCTCCACCTTTGAGACTGCTCTAGTGGTTAAGGAGCCAGACTCTTATCTGGGAAAACCGGGTTCGATTCCACCCTCCCCCATGAAGCCAGCTGGGTGACCTTGGGCTAATAACAACTCTCTTCTGAGCTCTCGCAGCCCCACTCACCTTACAGGGTGTTCTGTTGTGGGTAGAAGAACAGAAGGTTTGTCAGCTACTTTGAGTCCACTCAAGGGGGATGAACTGTGTAATGGGTGGATCCTTCATGAATTTGCCTTCCCCTTTGCCCAGTGTGTGATGACATGCTGTTGAGTGACAGAACCTTTATCCTGTCAGAGCACAAGGGGTGTTGTGATGATGGAGAGTGGCAGAGATTTTTAAAAGTCTCGTAAAAGAGTCTCAGGGCGGGAACAGAAAGGTGTGAGCAGAGCAAGCCAAACTGAAGACGAACTGAGGAAGGATGATCGGGTATTGGGTGTGGTCAGAGTTAGAGTTTTGAGTCCGGATTCTTAATAAACTGGATTATTTCAGCAAGGCCTGAGCACCCAAGGGCCCCTAATCCAGTACCTCCTCAGGGCTGTCAAAGGCTGGTCTCTGATTTGGGTTCTGCATTGTATGAAGTCTTTGCCGTCACCCGCTGTCTGAAACATTGAAGATCCCGTGGACAGAGTTTGGGGAAGCAATGTTTTACTAAAAAAAAAAAAAATGCTATCAGTGACATGTAACTTCTTCTTGCACTGGAAGAGAGAAGTTCCCTGCTCACAGCTTTCCTTATGCACAAGCTTCCTGGCAGGTCTTTTGTTTGAGAACCAGCCTTCCTCTTTGCTTGCGACAGGATGTAGCTGATGATAACATCATCACATCCAGGGGAGCGCTAACAGGGTTTCCAGATGTTCTTGAACTACAGTTTCCAGTGGCCCCCACACCCAGCAGGCATGGAATGCTGGGAGTTGTGGTTCAGACCCATCTGGACCTCCCCAGATTGAGCAGCGCTACTATGGGTGACGATCTTCAAGACTACCAGGCGGTTTGATGGGGCAGAACGTGGGATAAGTCTTAAGACTCTGATCTTACGTTTGCCGGTTTTGAAATCTTCCTCTTGAAAAGTGGGAATTCTTTTCACCTGGACTGCGTCATCTACAGGGAGCTTGAGCGTTCTGGGGAGCAACTGGCTGATAGATCTGGTCATTGACACAGCAGTGGTCCAAAAACTCTACACAACCAACCTTGAATGGAAACACGTAGCAAAGGTCTGAGCTGCTGAGCGTGGTGAGGCACGGTCCACATTATCCTTCTATGCTCAGAACTTCGGCTCTGTAGATACGACCGGGCATCCTGCACCAGTGTTCTGACTATGGGAGAGAACAGACTAGGACATCTGGCCACCACCCGCCTTTGTGGGCTGGAGGAAGTCAGCTCTGGTGCTTGCACTCTTCATGTTGGCCAGCCGTCTGAGCTTCAAGGAGGAGAGAAGTTAGAAACTGATGTCCTACTCTGGATTCTGCTAAGCAGGGCGCTGAGAGGATGACATTCTGGAAGAAGAGAGAGCCAACTGGGGGAGAGTAAAGAGGGCTGAGACATCTTACTAGGAGGGCCGTGGGAATGGCCAATTCCAGACATGTGTTTGTTTCATGCCTAATATTTTGGATCTCATGTAGGGAGGTGTTATTTGCTGCCACGGGCGTTTACCTGGGCCATGGTCACACCTTGTTGAAAATAGTCCATCTTAAGAAACAAGACTCAAAATGCACTAACTCTGACCACACCCAAAACCTGATCATCCTTCCTCAGTTCATCTTCAGTTTGGATCCCTCCGCTCAGGACTATCTGTTCCTGTCCTGAGACTCCTTTAGGAGACCTTTTTAGATCTCCACAGTCACGTCACCCCCTGATATGATAAAAGTTCTGTCACTCAGCAGCTTGTCATCGCCCATTGGGCAAAAGGGAGCAAATTCATGAAGTATCCAACCACTGTAGTATGGTTCAGCCCCAGTCACACCCAAAAGGTGAAACTGGATTAACACTCTAGAACGGCTTGGGACCTGTAAAAATCAGGACTCAGGATTAGGGAGGGAAGTACACAAATCAAACAGATTGGGCCAAAAGGGTGGACTGACGGAGGATTAAAGTGAACATATGACCACAGCAATGTCCGAACTGCAATTTTGGTTGTTCTCAAAGGGACAGAGATCACAGGTTACCTTGAGAGAATTGCAGTTCAGTTTGCACTAGTTTGTTTCAAGGTGGAATAATTTAGATGGCTCTCTCTGGGCACAGGCCTGGGCATCTGTGTATTTATCCCACAGCCAGCCATTGTCCATTCTCATGCCCCGTGCTTTCAGCGCTTGACTGTATCTCCTAAAATAGCCCATTGGCATTGTGTAAAAACCAAAGGTGCAATTCAACTTCCTGTTAAAAAAAGGAAGAAGAAATGGGCTTTCTCTCTGTATACAATCTTTCTCTTTTTCTTTCTCTCTCAAACCCCATGTCCTTCGGGCGTTTTATTTTTGTCTCCTCTCCAAAGAGGGAAATAGTTTAGTCCTCTCAGATACTGAAATTTAGATGAATTGCTGCATCTGAGTCACCTTTGCCCATCTGAGCTGCTAGATTTGTCCTGGAGGCTGACGGTCCTATGCCAAGAATTAGGCCCCGATAGTGTTGCATATGAGTAAACTATCTATAAAAGGCGTGGGACTTCCTCCCTCTCTCCTTATCTGCTATTGTCTTAAGTGCATCTCTGAGCAAATAAAGGCATCTTGCTTTCCTGCCATGTAAGAGAGAAATGAGAGCTTTATTTTTGGTTAGAGGAAAGCTGTAGGGTCCTGGCCGACTGCCTTATTTGAGATGAATATGGGAAGGAAGAACTGTGTCCAACATGTCAGAGAACAGGTGTACGATTAACCGGGTAGTACAAGGTGCCCTTTGGGAGCCGTTGAAGGCATTGTGCTGGAAGTAACAGCAGAATTTGGATTGTGCCACTGCGGGCGGCAAGGTGGCTTTCTTTAAGATTGCTCCCTGTGTGTGCTGACCTAGCACAACAGAAAATGGGCTGCGTGAGAACTTTTACCCTGAACCACCGAGCTTCTGTATGTAAGGCAGCAATATCCACTGGGGTAGTAGGTACAAGGAGGGCTTTCTCAGTGGTGGCCCCCAAATTACAGAACGGTCTCCCAGCGGAGATGTTCCCGGCTCTGGTAACAGCAGGTGAATAAACACCAAAGAGTGGTTAGGGAACTGGACTCTTATCTGCGAAGGCTGGGTTTGATTCTGCACTCCCCATGAAGCCAGGTGGGTGACATTGGGCTAGTCACAGCTCTCTTCTGAGCTGTCACAGCCCCACCCACCTCACAGTGTTTCTGTTGTGGGGAGAAGAATAGAAAAGCTTTGACAGCCACTTTTGACTCCCCTTAAATGGGTGAGAAAAGTCAACTCTTTTTCTTCTTCCTCCTTCTCCTCCTCCTCTTCCTCCTCCTTCATCAGCATCATCTTGGGACTCTGGTGGAAGGTGGCATAAAAGTGCTTTGGAATGAACACACCAGCTAGATGAGTTGCTCTATCCCATTCTGTACAACTAGCAGAACTGAGTGTTGAATGTCTTCCCGGGCAGTGCTACTTCAGACAGTAACGCCTTATTTGGGGCAAAGGATCAGCCTCGTTCTCTCCTAGTTGTGATACATTAATGTACTCTAAAAACAATTTCTGGGTACCATTCAGTTAGCCCTGCGTTCCTCTTCCTCTTCCCCCTTCTGCTTCCAGTGGATTGTGATGTCAGCGTAGCGGCTGAAGTCCTTAGTCAGCCATGGAAGCTCACGGGGGCTGCATTCACACCTCAGTTTTAACCCAGCTTTGTACCGCTTTCAGAGCACATCTGCAGAGTGAACAGTCATGGATGATCTAGCCCCAAGGTGGATTTTCTGAGTTAGATAATGCCGCTTTGCTGATGCGTTCTTTGGCTCTGAAAGTGGACTGAAGCTGGATCGGTACTTAAGTATAAATGCCGCCTGTCATGACCTTAGTCCAGTCACAGTCAACTTCACACAGCTGCTGCGCTTGTACCGTGCAAGAGAAGGGAAGGGAAGAAAGCTCAGGACTTTTTGGAAGAAAGGCAGGGATATCAATGAATTAAATAGCCAGCAGAGCCCAAGGGGAAATGCTGCTATGTGAACTGATAGCAGCACAGCTGTGGGCTTTCTAAAGATATCTAAAGGAGCGCCTTCTCCCATATCGACCTGCCTGTGTCTTAAGATCTGGTGGGGAGGCCCTTCTCATTATCCCACCGCCTTCAGCAGCTAGGTGGGTGGGCACCCGGGAGAAGGCCTTCTCGGGAGCGGCCCCCAGGCTGTGGAATGTTCTCCCCCTGGAGATGCATCAGGCCCCTTCTCTGTTTTGTTGAGGAAGGCGGTGAAGATGCACCTCTTCACTCAGGCCTTTGGCTAAATGCTCCTTACGCCTCCCCCATTGCAAACACTACTGTTTTTATGCTGTTTTTGTATCGATTTTTTAAAAATTATTATTATTATGCTGGATTTTGAAATCTTGTACTGGTTTAGTTGTTCGATACAGTTTTTGATATGTTTGTTTTTAAATGTTGTGAGCTGCCCAGTGACGCTTGGGTATGGGGCGGGATATAAATATAAATAAATAAATATAAAATAAAAAATTTCATCCATGGGCTGTTAGGTGGGAGGAAAAGGGAGGAAATTGCAGTGTGATTGCTTCTGCTTAACACCCGAATTTCCAGCTTACCAAAGTTTATATGTCCATGGGGTTGGGAGGGAAAACAGCCTCTGGCATGCGAGGCGGAGAAAGGTTGGAAGGTGCAGCTCCCTGAGTGCCCAAAGCCTTAAGAAATCAAAATTTATAGTATTTTCCCCACGCCTGCGTAGGCGACGCTTTCAAGGTCCATTCAATTGTTGCCTCAGTCTAGGGATGTGCACAAATGTGTTTTTTCCATTCGAATTCAAGTCGAATCAAATATCCAAACATTCAATTCGATTTGAATGTTTACAATCCGAATGCAACAAATCCACTTCGAATCCGATACATTCAAATCTATTTGTTCAAATGTTAGATTCGAATCTGAAGATATGAATGCCGACAACATTCGTATGTGTTATATGCATTTTGTACGCATCCCGTTTTCATCCCATATGCATCCCGTTTTCATCCCATATGCATCCCGTTTTCATCCCATACTATCAGCGCAAATGCATACAGATACATATGAGATTCTGTACGTATGTGATACATATGTATCTGCACATTCGAATGTTTCAAATCATTTGAATGAATGTTTTGGAATATTCAACATTCGTTTGAATGTTCAGATTTGAATGTTTAGACATTCTATTTGAATTTGGATGTCCACATCTGATTGAATTTGCTCGGATGTATAGAACATTCATGCGCACCCCTACCTCAGTCTACATGTTCAGTAATTGTTCGATTGCTTTCTCTTGCCGTTTTGCGTTTGGCTGGCCCTTTTGCATCATCTAGAAAGGTCATCCATCCAGTAAATAATCTGCTGTGATGACGGAAATTGCTGTTAAATCCTCTCAAGAAAGTGAGAAACCTCTTGTTGAAGCTCTTTTTAATGGACTTTATGAGATAGTCCCAGGTTTAACGTTAAACCAGTTTCTGGGCGTATTAAAAGTCAGTTGCCATCTCCAGTTAAAAGGATCAGGCTTCACTAGAAAGACAGATCTTATGGTAGAACCTTCTTGGTGGTGACCCCATCTTTACGGCAATCAGTTCCGAGCAAGATGAAGTTGGTTGCATCCCTCCGTTTTTAAAGACCCTTCTGCAGCTTTCTGTGGTTGGTAATATTTAATTGGTCTTCAGAGACGTTGATGGTATGGCCAGTGGTCGTATGTCTCTGTGTGCACGCATCATTCCATGCCACATTTGAAACAGAATTTGAATTGGCTCTTTCTGTTGCACTTCGCTTTGAATGCACGAAATGTGTATGTGCTCACCGAATCTCCTGAAACCTGCTGCCAAACGGAGGAAGGGGCTGGAGGACAAATAAATCTTCCTGGGGACAAATGCATGCTTCCTTTCTCTTTCCAGTGCTCGGCTGTGGGTTACTTAGTGATCCAAAGTTACAGTTTAATAACCAGGAGAAAGGTTAACAGCAGCCCGTGTGACACGCAGAGTGTTTGTCGTGCCCAGGATTTGTTCATTAATCCCGGCAGACAGGCGGACGCTTATTTCCTGCATGCTGAAGCCTCTGTTCACCTCACATTGCAACTCGGTTGCTTCCCATAGAGCTGAGAGGGCTTGAAGGAGGTTGAATATTGTATTGTTGCAGCGGCTTAAGAGCCGAAGCTAGCTGAAACCTGCTGGGTTTGGGCCGTAGGGGTCCAAGGATTCTCTCCGTTCAAAAAGCAAATAGGAAGGAAGGAACAGGTTGATATTTTCTTCTTCTCTGCAGGTAGACCCTCCTCAAGGCTGCTCAGGACTAGGGGTGTGTACAAATATTCAAAAGGTATTCGAAATTCGATCGAATTCGTCTGCATTTCGACATTCGAATTCGAAGCGAATGTCCATAAATTTGAATTTAAAGATTTAAACAAATTGTCTGGACATTCCTACGTGCACAGGTTCGTACACGATGCGTACTTGCAGACCCGCATCTTTCCCCATCTGTACGCATTTGTACGGATCTGTGCGGGACAAAAAAGGGGATAACTATGTGTACAGACGTGTACAGATGCATATGGGATACGTAATGATGCATACAGGCACAAACGAATGTTGTTGACGTTCGTAAATGCAAAATTCAAATTGAAAATTCAATTGAATAGATTCCAATTTGCTTAATTTGAATTGAATTTGTTTAAATTTGAATTTTAAATATTCAAATTGAATTGAATTTTTGGATATTCGATTTGAATCGAATCCCAAAAATTGCAGTCATGCACGCCCCTACTCAGGACAGAGTCTTGGGAAACACTAAATTTAAAATATAACCCAATCTCCCCCCCACCCCCCACCCCCATCCCACTCTGGCAGGGCGACTGCATGCAGAGGCACTAGAGATCAAAGGCTTGGGTGAAGAGGTGCATTTGAAATGGGCATTGAAGACCATATGAAGTTAGTGTGTTGCGTATCTCCACTGGGAGGCTATTCCAAAGCTTGGGGGCCACCACAAAGAAGGACCTCTTGCATGCTGCTTCTCCTCACATCTCCAAGGGTAAAAGAGCTACAAGAAGGCTCTCGCTGAGAAATTTGGGACCCAAGCCATTTAGAGTTTTATATGTCAATATCAGCAACTCTTTTTTAAAAAAACAACTTTTTATTGAATGTAATACGTTTATAAGTACTGTATATACATACAAATGACAGTTGTAGAAGCAAATATATCTTGATATCAATTAGCTATGAAAAGATGTTGGGCTCTCCAACCTGGAGGCAGCACTTAGGCATCCATTCTAGGAGCCATTGACACGCCTGTCTGTAACTGCTGTCTTGCTTCGTTGGAGTTGAACCATCACTTGTCTGAGGATGTTGGAGGACAAATCCCTTAGCTTTCCTTCCCATTTATTTTTTCAGCTATGGTTCCTCAAATTCCATGTGGAAAAAAATGACCTTGATTTGTGCAGTGTTACATATCCGATTCCTCTTAATGTGGCATTCTCTGTACATTCTGCAGTTAATAAGTTCTGATGTGCTCCAGATAGATACTTTATATGAATTCTCATAAGAAGGAGGCCTCAGCCTGTAGAATGGAACATAGGACCTGTTCACACTTGGCCACGTTTTGGAATATCTCTCAGGCTAGGCGTCTGTTGTCCGCACACTAATAAAAACTCTGGCAGGCCTCACCTGTGACCTGCTGCAGCTTGCATTAGCATACGGACTGAAGACCCCTATTCTGGAATATTTTCCAGAATAAAGCCAAGTGTAAACAGGCCCAAGGTCAGGTCCTCTTGCATGCCCATAATACCGCACCAACCTATTGCCAAATCTCAGAAGAATCTGAACGTAACTTCTTCCTCGTGACTTTCTGCATGTTGTAGGTTTTGCTCTGGATTATGGGAGTTATTTTGCTTTGCGTGGGTGAGTCTGATAAACAGATAATCCTGTTTTAGAATAGATGTTGCTGATCTTCTGCTCCATTCCACCTTGAAAATCCTATGTTTGGATTTTGCCTGGAATGAGATTCTTGTCCAGAGACCGTATAATGATTTTGTTAAACGTTCAGATTGTGAGAATGAGCATGACTCACAAAGGTGCAGTTCATTTCATAAGATGGGCAAAAAAGCAGAGTTTGGACCTGTTCAAGAAAGCCTCTGGGACAATTGCAGGGTATTATTTTTGGAGTGTGTGTACTTGTTGTTCTAGGGGAATGTTTTGCAAAAGTTTGCCAAGCAGTCGCCAAATTACTTCTCTCTAATGGGCTTGTATGCAAACCAGTTCTGTTGCAAAACCAACCGTCTCACGTTATCCTTCTAGTCTGCCTCTCTGCAGCCTTATGTAATGTTTCCCTTCCTGATTTGTTATTGGGTACCACCAAGTTGTGACCAACTCCTGGTTGATTGTGTGCAGTTTTCTTGGCAGAGATACAGAAGTGGTTTGCTATTGCCTACTTCTCATAAGAATCAGTAGGATCAGTGGATCTATAGATAGCAGTGGTTGTTAGTGATTTCAAGGAAACGTCCACTGTCATCGGAACCAAGGCCTTTGCTGATGAGATTGGTGAGTCCACACAGCTTCCTTGCCAAAAGCGTGGATGTGGATTGCCAGAGATGGCAGGGGTCTCTCCTGTGCCTCTGTGCTTTCTGGGTTAACAGTGCCATGGGGCAAATCCCGTACAGAAGACTAGTGAATGCAGAACAGGAGGCTTCCATTTAAAACTGAGCTGCTACCTGTCTTCTTCTTCTTCTGCAGGACACATTTTTAAAGCTGGAACCCACGACGTGCTCTCATTTCTCACTTTCACCTTTTAAGCACGTTGTTCAGCTAAAGTGGAGGTTTGTTTGCTTGAGGCTTGGTGGATCCAAAGGTTTCCTGGCACCTGCAGCTACCCGTGTGACTAGATCGCTGCAGCTGGAAATGAAAATGGACTGAAGACAGGGTAGAAAGTGCAAACCGGTTCTTCCCACCCCTGTGAAGCTCAAACCACAGTGCCCAAGCCAGACTTCAGGAGGTGGGGTTAACCCTTCAGATCCTACACTTTCTAGATTTTTTTTAAAGTCTTGTCCTCCACTCCTGTCACACCCAAAAAATGAAAACTGATTGACACTCTATGCCAGCTTGAGACCTGTAAAAATCAGGAAAGGGAGGAAAGTCCACAAATAAATCAGATTGGGCTAAAGAGGTGTGAGCGTTGGGGTCCAAAGATGAAGGAGGATTAAACTGATGGTGTGACCGCAGCCTTGGACTTGTATCCCACAACAGTTCCACCATTCTGTGCCAATTATCCGTGTGTTTGTGAAAGAAAAGGACAGAATCTGTGGCCCTTTAGATCTTGCCGGAACCCAGAGCTCAGTGTCTTCAGCCAGCCTGGCTAGCAATCGAGGAAGAAGGCAGGCGCCGTTGGGCATTGCTTGTTGGATTTTTGCTATAATCTGATGGCAAGAGGCACTGGATTTCTGCTTTGGGGGGGGGGGCAAGTCAGCAAGTGTCAGCTGCAGTATTAGTTATGTGTATTGCCTTGGAATTTGTGCCCAGAAGCGCTTAATCTTTGTGTGAGCGCAAGCGAGCAAGAATGAATCACAGGATAGGAGTGTTATCACAGACGGGCTGGGAGGAAAGAAGAGTGCTATGTTTGCATTCTCAACCTTTGCAGGTGGGAGTATCTTAATTTAGGATGCTGGGTGTATGTGGATGAGAGTTTTTCTGCCCAAAGGTGCTAACTGCCAATTATGCATGTGTGGTTGATACTTGAGATGCGAGGGTAGGGGGTTAGGGGATGCAATCCCCAAAGAAAAAGAAATATCATCTAGAACAGTGTTTCCCAAACTTTTGACATATGTGTACCCCTTCTACAATTTTCGTAACACTGAGTACCCCTCATAAAAAACATATGCTTTGATAAAAATCAAAATATATTTATTTTTTTATTTTTTTGGTACATACACAACGAAGTGCAGTATATTCACGCCGTGTCACGCCTCACAAGACGGTTAGATAACACTGCACTTGTCCGGCGTTTAAACAGCTCCGCGGCTCAACGTCAACTGTTAATGTTCCCGCAGTTTAAAAATGGCCGAACCCGAGCCGCGCAAAGGATGCGCAGAAGTTCCCGCCATAATGAGTTGCGATACGATGTACGATGGCCCCAGTTCCCGTGTAAAAACTGCGATACTCGCCTATTTCTTTCCTTGTTCTGTGGGCGCAGCTAAGCACGGTGCAGTGGATATTGCCACGTGATCCCCACCAAACTCCGGTGCAGCGTGTACCCACACCAAACTCTTCCCGTACCCCTGGGGGTACGCGTACCACACTTTGGGAAACACTGATCTAGAACAAATGGCTTTTTTAATCATTCCACTCTCCCTGCTTCCTGAAATTTCTAATCTTGACTTGCCAATGGACTTTTGGGATTGACAGTCACCAATGGACCAACCCAAAGTTGTGCTGATGTCTGATGTCTTAGCTTCCTGCCTTCCTCCCTTGTGTCTCCATTGAGGTTGTTTTATACAATATTGTAGCTTTTTACACTGATATACCAGAACTAGGAAGTTCTGGGCTGTGATCTTTACTAGGTCAGAATGTGGATTAAGCAACTTTGGACCAGGGACCTGGGTCTGAGGCTGGATTATTTATCCTCATTCAGATTTCTGCCTCTGTCAGGGCAGCCCAAGGTGATCCATTCTAGGGCTGTGCATGACTGTTCTAAACATTCGAAATCCGATTCGAATTTAAACATTCGCTCGAATGGCTTGAAACATGTGCAAGTACAGATATGAATGCATTACACACATATCTGTACAGATCTCATACATTTCTGTATGCATTTGATCTGATAGTACGGGACAGAAACAGGATGCATATGGGATAAAATGGGATGCGCACAGATACATATAACACATATGAATGTTGCTGACATTCGTATCTTCAGGTTTGAATCTAACATTTGAATGAATAGTTTCAAATGTGTTTGTATTCAAATTGGATTTTGCTGCGTTCGGATTCTAAACGTTCAAACTGAACCGAATGTTTGGACATTTGATTTGATCCAGATTCGAGTGCAAAAAAACCATTTGTGCACATCCCTAGCTTGCAGTCCTGGTGCCTAGTTCGCACTTACCTTGTAGTGAGCCCCAGTTTGCTGACTGGTCAGGTCCTTCGGCACAAGGAAGCCATGGGAATTCACCAGAAGTTGCCACAGGCTCCCCAAAGAGCCATTCCGTGGTGGGCTGCTAAAACGTAGTCCACACACCTGATACAGCTGGATGGCTCTAAATGCTGTAGCCACACCCTCTTCCGATGGTTCAGTGAGTGTATAGTGGTTTGTCTGCAGCTGCTCAGTCATGTACTGCATCCAGAGTGCCATGGCGATATCCAAGCATGTGCCAGATGTTGCCATGGCAGTCTGCTCTGCCCATTCACTCTTCAAGTACTACCAGCCAAGTCTAGAGCTTTTCCAGCACTCAAAGTGTGAATGGCCACCACCGTCACACTGGGTCTTTACCAACCCAGTAGGGTATTGTTATACCCTACTTGGCTAATAAGTGCAAACCCACCCTTAAAACAAATTTGGTTTGTGCAGTTCCAGTATATCGTGGTTTAAGAATTGAGACCTTAGACATATTTGCACTAAGGCCGGTGGAATGCAATTAGGCAAACCCTGGGACAGAGCATTCGCTCTGCCGGGCAGGCAGTTCCGTCCGGAACCATCCCAGCCTGTTCCAGGGCAGCCTAATTGCATTCCGAGTGTAGAGCACCAAATCATGCTCTAGACCTGGCCCAGGCTGTTCCCGGCCATCCTCCAGCTGTCCAGCAGGGAGAGCATTCGCACTTTCCCTGCCGGACAGCTGTGGGCCCTGCCCTGCCCTGCCCTGCAGGCGTTGGGCGCTTTGGGGCCCTCTGGCCAACAGCTCCGTTCGGGGGAGGAGCGACCTTGTGCCCTATGAGCTGTAGCTGACCCAATTGGCACACACCCCACCCAGGGCCGGGCACCTCCCCCCAGCCCCTGCACGCACCTCTTACCTTGTCGGGCCTCGGGTCCAATGTCCTTCTCGCCTGGCCTGGCAGAGTGATCTCTCACTCTGTGTCCAGGTGTGCGCTCCCACAGATCACCCCCATACTGACCTGACACTCATCACATCAGGTCAGCGTGGGGCCGAGCTACTGGAACGTGTGCCTGCGCACAGAGTGGAAAATCACTCTGCCAGCCTCATGAACACTGAACCCCAGGCTCAGCAAGGTGAGGGATCACGTGTGTTTGGGGAGTGGTAGCGTGAACCCCTGGGTGCAAGTGAGCACCGAGGGGTTCACTGCTGGGTGTCGCAGTGCAGTTGAGACACCCGCAGTTGGCAAGACACTGGGAGAGCCTTGCTCCGGTCTTGCTCCACCCCTTTTGAGGGTGGGGCGAGACCAGAATGGCGGTGTCTTGGGCCTCCATGGGGCGTAGGCACCCTACGGAGACTCCCTGGGCACCCCCACAAACCCAGGGGCCTGTGGCACCCACCAGGCCCGCGCACGATCACTTACCTTTTCGGAAGAAATACTTCCCTTGTCCGATCCGACTCTCCTACCCATCAGCTTCATAGAGTGTCCCCTGGTTCTAGTGTTGTGTGATAGAGAAAATAAATTTTCTCTGTCCACCTTTTCTATACCGTGCATGATTTTATATCCTGCAATCAGGTCCCCTCTTAGACGCCATCTTTCCAAGCTGAAGGGGCCTAGACGTTGCATTCTGATTTCGTAAGAGAGGTGTTTGAGACCCTCAGTCATTCTCGTTGCCCTTTTCTGCACCTTTTCCTAGCTAGAAGGGTTTCTCAGATGTCTGGTCCCTAACCTGTCTTCACAAAGTGGAAATAAGAAAATGGGAGGCTTTAAATATTCATTGTTCTGTAACAAAAGCAATACCTGTCTATCTCCTCCTCGTACGGATCCAACGTGTTATTTGGCTTCCTGCAGTTGGATGCAGAGAAATGCTTACTTAGTAGAGATGTACAAAACACTTTGAAATGTTCCAGGCTCAATACTGGACTTTCTGAATGTCCCAGCTTCAGGACAAAATGCTCTTTGGAATCTGAGCTTGTGCCAAGTTTGGGAGAAAGCAAGGACCTTTTCCACCAGAATGTTCCATTTGTTCAGAATGGCTCCGCTTCTTTGCAGTTGGTTTTGCTGGCTTTCATTTCCATTTGTTGCTGCAACGCCTTACAGACAGGAATATCAGTTGGATATAAGGTGGTCTTGCTGGGGTATATGTCCTTCCAAGCCACCTTCTTTTTTGCTGCACCAAACAAAGTAAGTTTTAGAACAGTGATGGTGAACCTTTTGAGCTCGGTGTGTCAAAATTTGCAAGAAAACCTAGCTTAACTCGGGTGCTGTGTCACATCTAGAAATATCCATGATTTTGTGATACTTGTAGCTCTAGTAAAAAAGTTATATTTTTGATACATGTATTTTATTAAAAGCAAAAACAAATGATTCTTTACATTAGTGACTTTTGTTGCTGAATTTTGTTTGCTAAATCTTCAGTTGAAAGTTGGTATGTTGTACACTTCAACAACAAGCAAACACTACACGCCTAGGTGCCAGTGTGACCGTGTGTGTCACCCAAAAGGGCTTGGTGTGTCACCTGTGACACACATGTCATAGGTTGGCCATCACTGTTTTAGAACAAAGGCCCTTTCTGTACATACCTCCCAAGTATGTATGGTTTGACAGCTAAGGCCCCTTCTGGACAGAGATGGTTTGGCCACAGTTATCCATGCTCTGGTAACTTCCAGACTGGACTACTGTAATGCGCTCTACATGGGGCTGCCCCTGAAAACTGCTCAGAAGCTGCAGCTGGTGCAGAGTGCAGCTGTTAGACTGCTGACAGCTGGCCGGAAGCTCATCACGCCAGTCTTAAAAGAGTTGCACTGCTCCCAATTCGCTACCGAGCCCAATTCAAGGTGTTAACTTTGACTTGTAAGGCCCTAAATGACTTGGGCCCCAAATATCTAAAGGAGTGCCTTCTTCCATATTGACCTGTCCATGCCCTAAGATCTAGAGGGGAGGTCCTCCTGGTTGTACTGCCACTCACAGCAGCAAAAATGGCCAGGCACCCAGGATAGGGCCTTTTCACTGGTGGCTCCCAGGTTGTGGAATAGTCTCCGTCCTGAGGTGCATCAGGCACCTTCATTCTATGTATTTAGACGAGCTGTAAAGATGCACCTCTTTCCCCTGGCCTTTGGCTAAGTAAAGCAACAGCCTTTTCCTCCCCACACTCAGACACTGCCATGGTTTTAATATGTTAATGTGTTCATTTTATATGTTGTGACCCACCCTGAGACCCTTGGGTATAGGGCGTGATAGAAATGCAAATACATAAATAAATAAAATCTAGATCAGTGGGTCAAGAATAAGCAGGATCACTGATCTGGATCATGTGTAAGCGTGTGCCAGGTCAGCGCTGTCTCCATGCTTCCTGTGATCCGGCACAAGGCTCTTGGTCCCCTTTTGGACCCAATTCAACAGGTCCACAAGAAATCCAGGTTAAGCAGCCTGTTATCCAGAGGCTCCTTAATCCAAACCAACAATAAGTGTAGAAAGAGGCAAACACCGAAGCTGAAGCTCAAACTCTTTGGGCCCATAATGAGAAGACGGGACTCACTGAAAAAGACCTGATGCTGAAGGCAAAAAAGAGAAGGGAACGGCCAAGATGGGTAGTGTCATGGAAGCAATAAATGTGAGCTTGAGCAAAGTTCAAGAGACAGTGGAGGACAGAAGAACCTAGATCGTGGTCGCACCTAAGGTTTAATCCGGCTTCAGTCCACCTTCAGGGTGAGAGAACACATCAGCAAAGTGACCAGTAATTTTCTTTCCACAGTATCTATCCCAAAAGTGAATTTTCTGAAAGAAAGACTTTGCTGGTGTATTCTCTGACTCTGAAAGTGGACTGAAGCTGGATTAAACCTTAAACTGGATTAAACCTCTTCTGAGCTCTCACAGCCCCACCTATGTCATAGGGTGTCTGTTGTGGGAAGAAGAATGGAAAAGCTTTGTCAGCCGCTTTGAGTCCCCTTAAATCAATGAGAAAAGTGGGGAAGGAAAGTCTTCTCTTCCTTCAGTGTGACCACATCCCTGGTGTGAGGTGGTCCCTGGGATCCCAGAGAGTTGAGCACCACTGAACCTCACCTCCAAGAGATTAAATTTCCACAAGGAAACTGTGCCAGGCTGGGGGTCGGAGCTTTGTGTATTTCCCTGTCTCTCATTTTAATCTGAATGCCTCAACATGGCACGATTTTATGTATTGATAAAGGTAACCAGGAAGCAATAGAAAAAGAGCTGAGTGGATTTGTCCTCAAATCCTCTCAACGGCTTTTCAGGCTATGCCAGGAGTTTATTATGCTAATGTAACTGGAGTTGATCAGATGTGAAAAAGTTCTACAACCTACCCTAAGCATTTTCGGGCTTTCCATGAAGATTATAGCCCCCACACTTAAAAGGCAAACCCCCCACCTTTGTCGATCTCCCAACAATTAAGTAACTTGTTCAGACGGTTTGTCTTGTTTTTGCTTGTGTGATTTCCCCACCGACCTGTGTTTGGGACCTTTTAAATATCTGCTTCAGGGGTGGGGGGACATTAAAATAAGATTCTGAAGTAGTTTAGTAGCTCTGTCTGTGTTAATTAGGAGCTTGTTTTCTTTCCCACCCATGGAGGAACACCTGTAGATTTGGAGACGTAAAACACCACCAACGCACTCCTGTAAAGGGGGGGGGGGTTGCCTAGAACACGCTGCTCCCCAAAAGAGAAAATCCATGCACGCCCACCCACACTCTGCACATTAATACTAATTAGCAGAGGGGACGATCCACCAGAATGGATCCTCCACACGTTCCATGAGCCTGATAGCCCATTCCAAAAGGGACGTATCATTCCAAAGGGTTAGTAATGTTGGCCTTCCTTGGCAATGGCAAAACGATTATGCAGAGTGGTACTCAGAGAGGGTAAATCACCACCACCATTGTCTTCATCCTTTTTGTGGTCTGCTAAAGGTGGGTTAGAAACGGCTCACAAAATCTGGGAAATTATTGCATTTTGCTTGGTATTTCCATTTGCTTTGTGTTCTGTTCTAATCTCAGATCAATACAGTCAGAGGTGTAGTCCAAACAAAAAGAACAAGAATAATTTCTCTCATGCACACAACTGTTCATAGGAACATAAGAGGGGCCCTGCTGGCTCAGGCCACAGCCCATCTCATCCAGCATCCTATCTCACGCTGGCCCATCAATTGCTTCTGGGCATAGCCTTTAGAGGCCTCCCACCTATCTCTCCAACCTGGAGGCAGTACCTGGGCATCCATTCTAGTAGGCATTGATACACCTGTCATTCAGAAATTGATCTATCCAGGCTAATTGCTGTCACACCACTTCTGGTAGTAAATTCCATAGACCAGTGATCTTCTGAATGAAAGAATCCTTCCCCTTGTTTGTCCAGACCCTCTTGCCCAACAGCATCATCGAGTGCTCCCTAGTTCTAGAGTTGTGTGGTAGAGAAAAGACTTTTTCTGTATCCACCTTTTCCATGCTGTGCGTGAACACTCCATGTTCTTCTTTGAAGACCATATGGCAGTTTTCGGGCCCAGTCGTGGGCAGTGCTTTTATGGAGAGGCCTTTGCCTATAGGAGGGCAGAGACAAAAGCCAAGGAGAGACTCAGGCTGCATTCAGACACTACAAAAGGGGCGTCCTAGGGGCACCTCAGAGAGACAGTGTGTGGCCCTCATGTTCCCAAGCTTCCTCTAATTCACCTTTTCTAGCACAGAATGTTTAGGGGAAGAGGGAGAAGTAGACTGGTGTGTGAACAATCCCTCCCCGAAGCCTTTTCAGACTGTGCTCAAACCTAACAGGAGGAGGAGGAGGAGAGTTGGCTTTTCTACCCCGCTTTTCTCACCCATTTAAGGGGACTCAAAGCGGCTGACAAAGCTTCTGTTCTTCTCCCCACAACCGACACCCTGTGAGGTAGGCGGGGCTGTGAGAGCCCAGAAGAGAGCTGTGACCAGCCCAAGGTCACCCAGCTGGCTTCATGGGGGAGGGCGGAATCAAACCCGGTATTCCCAGATAAGAGTCAGGCTCCCTAACCACTAGACTAAACTAGAGTGTGTGGCCCTCATTTTCCCAAGCCTTTCCCAATCCACCTTTTCTAGCACACAGTGTTTAGAAGTGGGAAGAGGGGCAGCCGGGTGTGTGAACAATTCCACCTCAAAGCTGTCCCAGAGATGCTTTTTTAAAATTAGTATTATGTTTTTGCTGTCAGGACCTGCAGGCGGTCCCATCTTAATCCACGGAGCAGATCCACCGTGGCCATATGTCCCCTTGCAGGGATGAGATTGCCTCAGTCCGTGTGGATTCCCAGACAGTCAGCGATTCTTATGATTTCATCAGAAATCCATATTTCTCTTCTGCTTGTTTTTATCTTCTCATATTTCTCTCCTCACCCTTGATATGAGGTAGTGGCATGTAGAAAATGTTGGGGCTGTTTGGGAGTTAGCAGGTGGAGGGGGGCGGAATTGTGAGACCCTTTGAGTGGGAAAAGCATTTCTTTTTCTAAAGCCTTTGGATGGCTCAGCCCACCTGGATTTGGGCCGGGTTACTGTGTATCCTAGCCAAGTGAAAGGTTAGATGGATTTTTTGCACAAAGGTCTGAAAAATAAGGCAGCATAGTACATTTCAACAATTCTACAGCCACCTCCATCACCACCAGTCTACAAGTATCTGAAGGCCTTTCACAGTACAGAGGGGTTGTCCCTATTCTCACTTGCGCAAGATGGGAGGACTAGAAACAACGGGATGAAACTTCAAGGGAGTCAATACAGATTAGATATTAGGAAAATCTTCCTGACAGTGAGGGCGATCAGTCAATGGAACAGGTTGCCACAGTAGGTGGTTAGCTCCCCTTCACTGGAGGTCTTCAAGCAGAGGTTGGACCTACATCTGTCTGGGATGGTTTAAGAAATCCTGTATTCAGCAGGCTTTGGACTTGATGACCCTAGGGGTCCCTTCCAACTCTATGATTCTGTGATTCTATGCCACAGGAAAAAGCCCTTGCAGAAATGAGACCAGATCCGTATATATTTTGGCTGCAATGCAAACTGACTCCATGCGCACATTGCATAATTTGTCACCCATTCTGATCAGGGTTAAAGGCAGCCTAGTTCCCTTTAAGTCTGCCCTCCCCCATGAAGCCAGCTGGGTGACCTTGGGCTAGTCACAGCTCTCTTTTGAGCTCTCACAGCCCCACGTACCTCACAGGGGTGTCTTGTTGTGGGGAGAAGAATAGAAAGCTTTGTCAGCCAACTCTTCTTCTTCTTTTACCTCCAGCCCCCCCCCCCCCCCCCCCCCGTCATTATTTCACCCAACCTAATGCTGAAGGACTGATAGATGTTCGGTTCTTAATGGTGGCAGTGGTTTCATATTTCCTGCGATCGAAGGCTTTCCTGTTTCCCTTTGCTCAGCTTCAGAAACCTGCCTTGTCTCCTCTACTTTGGCCCTGCAAATTGCCTTCTGTCTGGGTGGAAGATTAGATGGAATTTGAGAGCACAGTCAGAGCAAGCTGTCCAGAACAAAACAGCATCTCCAAATGCTGCCTCAGGTGGAAAGTTGAGTAACACGCAGGCTTGGTTTGGTAAGCATTAGATGGAGGAGGTGATGCAGGAAAGAGGTGGCTTAGAAAAGACCAGCTTTGTTGGGACTACTAGCCACAGGTGCCCCTTAGGAGGGCTATGAATTATTCACAGAACAGCTGTATCCACAAACCTGGCTGAATAATACATGCTGGGTGTGGGGGAAAGAGTGTTTTTTCCACCACATTGGATCACATGTGCTCTGTTCAGAGCAGCTCAGGGCCTGGATTGTCTTGTTCTTGGTGGATAATTGCCAGTGATGTCAGTGGTGAGGTCTATGTCTCTGGCATTCTGTTCTGCCTTTCAGAGCTGAGTGTTTCTTAAATGTCTTTTAACCACAAGCATGCTTGAAGTGTACCTGCCCAGGTTCTGGGTCTGCATCATGTATTGGTGATCAGCACTGGGGATTTCACACTGGCTGTGGTTGGTGACGGGAGGTAGGATGAAGCCCCACAGATCACTGAGTGTGAACAGCACCCAGATGCTTTGGGGGGAGGCTCTCTGTTGTTTTTGGGAGCCCCCCACCCCTCTAAGCCAAAAGCGTGTCCTGCTCTGGCCCTGATCTTCCTCTTTTGACTGGGTCACAGAGTTCCAGTTGTTGTTTTGGTTTTTTCCCTGTAAGATGTGAGGAACCTTCTTGTCAATTTTACAAAGGACCTCTACATAATTGACTGGGGGACATTTTTATTTCCTTAGGTCATATACTTCAGATTTCAAAAGACTGTTTACAAGCATGAATAACATGGATAACAAACTGCAAATATTCACCGTTGGAGATGGTTGGCCTATTCAACCATACCAGAGGCACCTGTGAAGAAATAAGTCTTTAAAGTTTTTGCTTAGATAACATCAGTGAAGGATCTTCACCTCCCCCCCCCCCAATATCTCAACAGGCAAAGAGTTCCAGAGTGCGGGGGCTACAACCAAAAAGACTCTGTTTCTGGCCTAGTTCCTCATACCTCACAAGGGCCAGATATCTTAAGTTCTAAGGAGTGAGCAAAACCCCAGGATGGTTACTAATTGGGCATATCCAGGTGTTGAATCCTGGTTTGTAAAATTTAAAACCCTCCTCAAATTCAAAGCAAATTTTCGGCTCAGTTTCACACTCACCTGAGGTAAAACTTACCTCAGACCTCATGCTAGTTCCACAGGAAACATGGAGATGAAGACGGAAACATCTACATTGCTCAGTTAGCTGCTGTCTCTCTGAGGCCCTGTGGATCGCAGCATCTGGCGTCATGAATTGAAAGTCTTGAAGCCTTAGTAAAACAACTTCATTTATCAAGCATCTGATGGACCTCTTCATCCCAAAAGGGCAAAGTCCTCAATTTGAATCTTGCCACATGTTGCAAAACTTGCATGGAAATTTTCACTAAGACATATATTAGAGGAAGGAAGGCTTCTTTCACCACAATTTTACCCCACTATAGTGGGGCTATGTTGAAGCTGCCATGATTAACCCAGCCATACCACAGTTTTGCTTTTCAACCCCCATCTGGACGCAACCTTACACTACCTTTGCGCCTCTTCTAAGCAAAAGCTTTGTTCAGTGCAAATGAGGTAGGAATTTGTGCATTTTTTATAAGCAAAATTTCTTACACTGGTTGCTTCTCTACAGTTCATCCATCTCTCCTAAAATTGTCTGTCCAACACACTTATTTCTTTAAAGTAGCCTCTTCTCTACATGCAACTGGACATGAGGCAGATTTTGACAAGACTGTGTGGTCCCATGGTGTCTCCAGGATAGTAAAGCTGTTTGCCAGGAACAGCTCTAATTTTGATGTATTATTTTGATGTTATTTAAGCAAATGGGGATACGCTTTCCCTTCCCACTTGCAGAAACTGTTTACTGCATTTTCTGGTGTATAAGTCTACTTTTTAACCCAGGAAAATCTTCCCAAAAGTCAGGGGTCGTCTTCTTATACAGCGAGTATATCCCAAACTATATTTTAACTGGAAAGTTGGGGGTCGTCTTATACACCCAGTCGTCTTATACGCCAGAAAATACGGTATTTATATTTATATCCCACCCTATACCTGAAGGTCTCAGGGCAGGTAACAACCTTTAAAATCTAGCATATCAAAAACCTATATCAAAACAATAACAATATATACTGTTCTAATATATACTGTTATTGTTTTAATAAGTTGATTTTAAAGGTTGTTATCTGCCCTGAGACATTTAGGTATAGGGCGGGATAGAAATCTAAATAAATAAAAAAATAAACTGGCAAAAGTGGAATTAGCCTTCACACATTTTCACTGTTCTACGTTCTTCCTCCCTTTCTCCCCGCTCCCCAGCCGTGGTTCTTGGGCAGTACTAGAGAAGAGTTGTGGGAATTCCGCAGAATGATACCGTTTCTTTAAATGTTGCATTCTGAGGCTTATCAAGGGCAGGAAATTGTTGCCTAATGAGGCCATGATCAAACACAGAGATGGTGATGGCAAGCAGCAAAAAAGGCAACCCTGGCTGTGGCCACACTTAAGGTTTAATCCAGCTTCAGTCCACTTTCAGAGAGAGATAATACATCAGCAAAGTGACAAGCTGTTTTCTTTCAGTGTTAAATAACTCAGAAAATTCACTTTTGGGGTAGATAACATGGAAAGAAAATTACTGGTCACTTTGCTGGTGTATTTTCTCACTCTGAAAGTGGATTGAAGCTGGATTAAACCTTAAGTGTGACTACAGCCTCTGAAGTGCCTCTGACAGCACTTTCATCCAGGCAGCACTTACTTATTCCGCATTTTTTGGATAATCCGGAATCAAGCATGGATAATCCAGAATAAAACGTGCCTGGGGCCATGGTCGCACCTTCACTTTAAACCTTCTTCAGCCCGCCTTCTGGTTGCAGTGCTCACACCTTTTCATTTCTATCTTTTATTTGTGGACTTTCCACCCTCCGTTTGGACTTTCCAGGGTGGAAAGTCCATAAATAAAACAGGCAGGAGTAAAAAAGGATCTAAGATGTGGTTCTTGTGAAGTCTGGCGTATTGGGAGCTGTGGGAAAATATTCCCCTTTTAAAAGAACACGCGGGAAAAGCTCCATTAGAAAAAAATATGGTGTGAATGTTGATCTGGGATTGGAAGGGGTCATGGCTTCAAATCCTGGGTCATTCCCCAAACTCATAGGAGAGGGTGGAGGAAGAAAGGAATCGTATAACATCGCATGCACTGCTTGCGTGAAAGACACAGGATACATGTTAAGTTAAAGTGGTTGTCTAAGGGGAAACAGTAGCTAGCTTAGCTGTTATCATTAACAGTAAATTCCTTGGGCCGGAATGTGAGTTCAGTATTCTAGGTATGTTACACAAAGTCAGCAAAATTGTTGCCATCTAGTTTTCCAGCTCCAAAAACGAAATGTCTTATTTAAAATGTCTGTGGTTAATCAATACAGATATATCCAAGTCTGCTGAGCAGGAAGCCCCATTAAATTCAATGGAACTAACTATGGATAGGCTTGCAAAACAACAACAACCCCATATTGATAAAAAAAAAATTATGCAACCCATAAATGTACGTAAAAGTTATGGTATGTTCAGTCATACTGTTTAATATTATGTAGGGGTTGTAGCTTCTGATGTTTGCTTGCTGAGCGGGGGAGGGAAGGTTTTCAGGATCAAACTGCCTCCCTTGGTTATATCCATCATTCTCTTGTAAGGAGCCTGTGTGATCCTTAACTTATAATTTATAGAATTGGTGGCGTTGGGATTTGCTGGAGACCTGTAGGTGAGATGGCTGGGGGGGGGGGGTTCTATGGG
>MTQE01001424.1:8804484-8822238 GCA_014337955.1 Aspidoscelis marmoratus
GGGGGGGGGGATCTATGGGATTGAAAAATAGGGGTGTGCAAGAATGCAATTTTCGGTATTCGATTCAAATATCCAAAAATTCGGATTCAAATCTTTAAAATTTTAATTTAACCAAATTCAATTCAAATTGAGCAAATTTGAATCTGTTTGTTTGAATTTTCAATTCAAATTTGCACTTGCAAATGTCAACATTCGTATGTGCCCAGGTGCATTATTACGCGTCCGTAGACGTCCATATGTACGCATCCCATAGTTATCCCTTATGCAACCTGTACAGATCTGTACAAATGTGTACGGATGTGGGAAAGATGCAAGTAGACAGCGTGTACGAACCCATACACATATGAATGTCTGGGTAGTTAGAACAAATAGCTCCAAAATTTGAAATTCGTTTGAATCTTTAAATTGGAATTTATGGACATTCAATTCGAATTTGAATGTCAAAATTCAAATACCTTCGAATATTCGTGCACACCCCTATTAAAAGACCCGCTTTAAAAAAAATTGTAGCTTGCTTCTGCTGTGCCTGTTCTCCTTGGGTGACTTTCTACCTGCGTATGTTGTGGCAAGGATCCAAATCATAAAAGGACTTCCTAAAGCTGCCTTAGGTACCTGGCACACCCAGGTGCTGAGTCATCTTGGCAAAAGTGCATGTGAGCTTTTAACTCTTTCTTCCAAAGAGCGAGGATGTGGCCCTTGCCACTTGCATGCTCAGGGTGGTGCTTTTTTAGTGCATCCTTGAAGCACAGCGCCCCTTGGTGTTTCCACATTTCTCATTCTGCAGCCATCAGCACATTAGAAGTAACTGTACAGAAGGAAAACGATATTGGGGTGGCAGTTGAAAGATTAGGTCTAGGGAGCAACCCATGTTCAGTTTGGCTGTGTGTCTCAGGTTGTGGTGCCCACAGCAAATTTCAGTGCTGGGTGATGTAATTTAAAAACTGTAGTGAAGGTGTATTCAGTGCGGAATAAGCAAGGAAGTTCAAACAGACAGCCTGAGCAGGTAAGGAGGGGGGCGAAACCTCCCTTATTAGCGTAACGGGAGGGGGAAGAGAGCACTCAACCAATCAGGCGTCGAGTTACGCCTGGTGAGGGGGTATAAAACCCACCTGCCAGAAGAGAGAATTGTCCATGCTTTGGGGTTCTGCGGGGAAGGTGGGTTCAACTGTCTTGTTCTCTCAGGGGATAAATCCAAGTATAGGTCCAGACCTTCTAGGCCAGGGATAGGGCTAGAAGGGGTAGAAGGAAAAGGATTGTGATGTTAAGGAATTCATTTGTGTGTCTGTGAACTGAAATACTTGTATTCTTCTTCAGAACACAGTTGTAACGAATAAAGCTTTTTATTTAGTTTCTCTGAAGAGACTTTGCCAGCTTCTCTATAGTCTTACCTAGAAGGTGTTGCAGTTACAAAGTCCTCTATCTTAATAAACCAAGGAAGCTGAGGCTAAAGGAAATAAATAGCCAGTAGGCTGGTAACAAGAGTTTTGAGTGTCAGGCAGGTGGGGTGAAGGAATTAAGCATTGCTGGTGTTCGCTTGCGGGCGCGAGGCTTGAACAAACCACAACACGCTACCAGAAATATAAAACACGCTACCAGCATTTTAAAATTTATAAGAGCCCCTTACAAGAATAGAAGAGTGTAAGCTTGCGCTGGGAGATGGGCAGCGCCACACAGGTGTACCGGGAATGATTAGCAGGTTAGCTCTCTTGGGCCAGAAACAAAGTATAAGAAATTTGGGATGGGAGTTAGATGAAGGCAATGCATGAAGCATCACTGTTTCTTCATGGGGAACAGTAAGAAAATTAAGGAATTGTAGAACGTACAAGAGAGAAGTAAAATACAGTATACAACTGATACTAGATTGAAATGAGGAAGGCTGAGAGACGGTGTACTATAGTGGCTAGAGTATCAGGCTAGAACTTATGGCCATTTCTGTGATGGACCTGGCTGTACCAAGGGCCATTTGCACTGTGGGCAGCCTAGATACTCAGAATTGGTGCCATTTCCAGGTGCCCTAGGAAACGGTGCTGTGCTTCTCAGCCACAGTAGGCTGAACCATCAGCTCAGGTGATATAGGTTTTGCCTTTGTCTTCTGCTTGAGATGCTGAGAGTGAGGCAGGATGCTAGACTAGATGGGCTGCGGGCAGATCTAGCAGGGCTCCTCTTAATTCATGGAGGACAGGTGTATCACTGGTCACTAGAATTGATGCCTAAGTACCATCTTGAAGTTGGAGAAACAGGCAGGCTGCCTCTGAAGGCCATTTGCTGGGATTCGAGAGCAGGGAAAGGTTTGCCCTTGTCTCTGCTTGAGACACCCATGGGCAATTGGTGGCCTACTGTGTGGGACAGGATGCTGGACTAGATGGGCTGTGGCCTGGTCCAGCAGGGCTCCCTTTATGGCTTCTCAGCTTCATTTATCTTACTAGGTACCTGTAACAATACAATGGAAGGAAGAAGAATGCTATGAATTCTTGGGAAGGTGCAATATAAAAACTGTAGTTAATAAGTAATCCTTTACTGTACTGAGACCTAACGGAGCATTAAACTGTAAGCAATTTTCTTACTTAGAATGTTGCCACTAGAAGTGTTGCTAACAAGAACTTGGGCCTTTTTTGCCTTTGCAGAATGGACAAGCAGCTCCAGAAGAGAGAAAAGGTGGTTTGCCAAAGGTAAGATCTCTCAGATGAGCCTCTTTCTGTTCTTAATTACCCATTAGGCTTGGTTGGATAAATCAGTAAATTGTCTCGTGAACTCCTAGCACATTCTTCTCTTCTCTTCCTCATGGCAGAGACAGACTTGTTTTCATCTAAACTTGGACAAAGCTTCGTTAATTTTAACTGTAATATATTGAAACAGCAGTCTGTCAGGCTGAAGTTTATGAAGCTGACTTCTTGTGACTAAACATTGTTAAGATTAACCACAGTTGAGGCTTCAGACGTGTTGATAAACTGTGGTTCTCTGAAATGCAGTTTCTCCACCTCTGCCTTCCGTTTGCCCCAGAGCAGAAAAAAAATCTCACTGTTCCTTGTCTTTGTATTTATTTGGTTGGTTGTTTTCCACACCATATCCTAAAATCTCTGGGCGGCTTAAAATAAGAGACCCATTTACAAACAAAACATTGAAAACCCGTTAAAACAGTATTAAACAGCATAGGTAGTTAAAAGATAAATTAAAATAGTGCTTTTTGAGTGAATTAATGTCCAAAAGCTTTAATAAAGAGCCAGGTCTTTGTTAAGCCATTGTATAGTTTTATGATACTTCACAAAATTTCCCAATATATTTCTTATTATTAGAGTTCTGTACTTCTTTCTTTCTTTCTTTACTTCTTTATTTTTACTTATCTTTATTTCTCCCTTTCTCCCTTCTTTCCTTTTTTCTGTCACATACAAAAGTAAAATTAGGCTGCATTCACGCCTAAGGCTTAATCCAGCTTCAGTCCACTTTCAGAGTGGGAAGACATCAGCAAAGTGACAAGCTGTTTCTTTTCAGTGTTAAATAACTCAGAAAATCCACCTTTGGGATAGATAATGTGCAAAGAAAATTACCGGTCACTTTGCTGATGTGTTCCCCCGCTCTGAAGGTGGTCTGAAGCTGGATTAAATGTTAGGTGTGAACGCAGCTTTAGGGACAGATTACAGTGTGACTTTGCAGTCTCTTGGTTTCTTCTCTCATATCAGTTTTTCTCTTGTTTATTCCCCCAAATGGTGTTGATGATGGCATCATTCTTCACAGAGCGTGCCTTATGAACCTTCATTGTCAGGACTATATCCACAACTTGAATGGCATGTCTTGGTATGCAACCAAAACATTTCCATTTCAGACAACGTGTAGCAAGTAAGGTACATCCTCGGCATACAGCGTCTCTGTGGTTCCTTAACATTCGTCATGCTGTTGTCTTTCCACTCCAGCGCTTTCTGCCCTTTCCTCTTCCGCCACCCAAGCATCACCCAAATAATATCATCCTTCATTTCACAAATGTGAATTTTGGTTTTCTTATTCCCCCCCCCCCCCGAAACCAGATATTCAAATGCTGACATTCTCTTCCGGTGCTTTTATTTATTTTATTTATTGAAGGATTGATATCCTGCCCTTCACCCAAAGGTCCCAGGGTGGGTCCCAACAGTAAATAATATGTTATTTATCTAAAATATGATGTGAACGTTCTGTAACCTTTTTTTAAAAAAACTCCTTGCATATTAGCCATAAATGCACATTTTTCTCATCTAAGTGAAATTGTTCTTCTAGTGTTCAGTAATTCTCTTGACAGCTTGGCCTGAATGGAGTGTCTGTATGGCTACGTTGTGATGCAGCCCTGCAGATCTCAACGATATATTCTGGGAAAACAGGGATCATTGCTGTTACTCACAACACTTGCCGCTACTTTTAGGTTCTGGGTCCACAAAATATGTGTGCATGAACCCAAATGGTGTTCTGCCTGGGCAGATGGTTAGTTGAGCGTGTGTGTGTGTTTGAGAGGGAGAGTGTGTGTGTACGTGAGAGTGTGTGTGTGTGTGAGAGAGAGAGAATGTGAGAGACAGTGTGTGTGAGAGTGTGTGCGTGCATGAGAGTGTGCGTGAGAGAGAGAGAAAGAGTGTGAGAGTGAGTGTGAGTGTGAGAAAGAGTGTGTGCATGAGAGAGTGTGTGAGAGTGTGTGTATGCATGAGTGTGTGTGTGTGTGAGAGAGAGAGAGAGAGAGAGAGTGTGTGTGTGTGTGTGTTCGTCCCAAAATGCTGACTCAGCGCACAATGGGTTTCGCCCAATTGTGTACTCGAAGGGCAAGGGCTACAAAGATATAGCTCCCCAGTTGCCAGTGGCAACAACAACAACAACAAAATACTCCGGCAGCCCCATGTCTTAATGGAAAGGTAAATAGTGCTTTTGATTGCTCTGGGCTGCAGATATCTGTGCAAGCCATGGAAACCAAACGAAATCCTTTCCTGTGGCTCAGGTTACCCTTGGAGCAGATGAAAGGGGAAAGGAAGGCATCCAGGGATCCTGGCCTGCCTTTTTGTTCTCCCCCCCACGCTCACAGGTTGGCTGCTTTTTATGCCACACGCTTCCCGAACTTCCATTACTCCAGAGTTTGGCACACAAATATTCGTAACATTCGACATTCATACGAATTCAGACAGTCGCATATGAATCAAATGTTACAACTTTCGTATATTGGCATCCGTATTCGTGTGACTGTCTTGGAACATTTGTGAACTTGAGAGGTGGGAAAGCAGCTGCCTCAGTCACATCTGCAATGGATCCAGAGTGCATTTGACATGGATTGAGAGTGGATTCAAAGTGGATTCAGGGCGGATCTGACGCTTTCAGAGTGGATATGTTACAGGATATGTATCAGATACCTATTGGATACGTATGAGTTCTTATTGGATATTTGTGCAAATTGCATTTGTATTTGATAGAATCCTACCACGTTCAAAGGGGATCTATTTGAACAAATATGAATTTTCTTACATTCAATTCAATATGAATCTCGTGCAAAAAAACCACAACCCATTACATCCCTCGTCCTTTGTCATTTCGGTTTCTTTTTTTCTTTTTTCCCCGCTGACTCAACTGACCACATTTGTTCAAGTTTCAATGCGCCAACTTGACAGACACTCATTTTTAGGTGTGTCTTCATAGTGCTGTAAACTTTAAAAGGGACAGCAGTGATGAAAATTCAAATGAATTCTGAATCCGGTTTAGGGAATCTGGAGTACTATTTATGTCTGTGTCCCCCACATTCGTCATGGGCACTTCCTACACCCACTGGTGCCACCAAGCCCTCAGGAAAATATAGCCTTGAACAGAGAAAAGGTTGCCCATCCTAACTGATTTATACGCATACATTGCTGTACATCACTCTCCCATGCAAGAATCTCTTTAGTGGAAAAAAAACAGCTCCTTTTACTTCACAGTGGTATCCTGAAGGCAGAGGAATCAGTGCTCTGGGATGCTTCATTTTATCAGGAACTGAAAGGCACCGTGTCTGTTATTTGGTAGTCTCCTGGTTCGGTTCAGCACTCTTCCACAAAGCAAGCTGGGCGAACTTGGCCTGGTCACAACTCTTTCTGAGTTCTCACAGCCTTACCTGCCTCACAAGGTGTCTGTGGTGGGAAGAAGAACAGATCGTTTGTCAGCAGCTTTGAGTCCCCGTAAGAGTGAGAAGTCTTCTAAAGACTTCTGTAGCTCAACCTCTCCATGGCTTGATGAATAGTATGCTTTCACTCTGGCACTGAGAACAAGAATCATACATAGCTTGGTGAAGGAGCAGCACCAGTTAGTTTCTCTGCTTTAAAGAGGTGCTGGTGAGGAGGATCTTAATACCCGTCCGTCCGTCCATCCATCATCCTATCTATCCTATCTATCCATCTATCCCTCCCTCCCTATACCCAGAGGTCTTCAGGCGGGTAACAACATCTAAAGTCAAACATCATTGAAACAATAACAGCATCTGTCAGTGGGAAAAGAAAAGTATCTCCTCATTTAACTGAAGGCCGGGGCAAAGAGGTGCGTCTTCACTGCCTTCCTAAACGTGTACAGTGAAGGCGATAGACGCACCTCAAGGGGGAGACTATTCCATAGCCTAGGGGCCATCACTGAGAAGGCAGTCTCCCGAGTGCCCACCCCTTTTGCTGCTGAGGGTGGTGGGATAACCAGGAGGGCCTCCGGTCCAGAAGTGCGTTGGCCAGTTAAGTCAGGCGAGGGCTCTTAACACTCCAGATTGCATTTTGTCAAGAAAAGGCTCCTCTATCTGACATTGCCGAGAAAGCATGAGTGCTGCTGACAAGGACTTCCTAGCAACTTGATCCATTTCTAGTAGCTGATAATCATCCAGTCTGGAATGCTCAGCTTGGCTGGCCATATCCACCATTACAAAACAGCAAACAATGAGATACTCTTCATCACAGGGCTTATCCTGCAGCAGCCGAAATCAGAAGCAAATAATAAAACGGTAGGGTTATGAATTGCCAAAAATTTTGGCCAATCAAATCACTTGTGTCAGAAATTTCATAATCCCTGTATCGGCATCAGATGACGTGCCTGTTTGGAAAGGGCCAGATGCTGAATGAAATGTGTGACTTCATTGGCTATATGGACACACGCAGAGGCACCATTCATAATAATGGCTTTAATGGGAGGGGAAATGGGTCTTGCGTGGTAACAAGGAGTAATTGACTTTACTGTAATTTTGAAAGGGGGCATTTATGGCAGTGGATTTGACTTTAGCTCCCGGTAGCGCAGTCAGTTGTACATGCAACATACTTTCTCATAAGCAGTGGCTGGCTGGATACCACTGAGTTACCTGCACTGGCACCTCCATGCAGTTTTCTTAGCAGAGATACAGAAGTGGTTTGCTATTGCCTGCTTCCACGGGGATCGAACTGGCAACCCTCTGTTTTTCAGTCAGTTTGCTCTACCTCTGAGCCGCAGCTGCTCCCAAACTCCATGGGCACCTCTGTGCAGTTTCCTTGGCAGGGATATAGAAGCGGTTTGCCATTGCCTACTTCCAGGAGAGGCTGGGGATCGAACCAGCAACCTCTGCTTTCCAGTCTGCTTACATCATCACCGGGCTACGGTAATTAGAACATACGTTTTGATACTTTCATGTTTCTTTGCCTGGTTTCACTTCAGTGTCTCCTTTGTGTAGCCTTAAGGAGAAAAAAAAAAGATGAATATTTAAATCCAGCTTTTGCTTCAACAGCCTGTGCGAGAAGCCAGCCATTTCCCTTTGCTGCAATTCCAGGCACGTGGGGCCTGTTCTTCTCCAAAATTCACTTCAGCTAATGGGATTCTCTGTAGACCCATAAAATAAATATCAGTCCTCTTCTCTTTGAAGCACAGGCACCAATTAATAATTGAATAAGGATCCACTCTCTGCGCATAACCAAGTGGGTATTTCTGGCACCGTGGAAATAACTCCGTGCCACAGCCGGTGGACCTTATAGCTTCGTCCAAAGTATTGCCAACCTCTGGCTCTCTTCTTGAAAGAGTGAATAAAAACTGACCTGTTTCTCTGTGCCCCTTAGAAAGCCTCCCTGTCGCGTTTAGGAGCCTTCCTCGATCAAGAGCCTCAGCTGACAATTAGTCATCTGTGGCGGCAGCTAAAGACCTTTTGAAAGAAAGTAAACGGCGTGTTTGGGGTTATAAGGAAGGAAGCCAATCCTTTCAGGCAGAGCCTGACCTTTTTCTTCTTCCAGAAGCTCCATGCAGATGTAATGGCCTCACAATCTAATGTGTGATCTTGGCTGCTAGATTTATACCCCATCTTTCCTCCAAAATGTTTGTGGCAGTGCCACGTAGTTCCCAGCACGATGGGATGTAGTGACTGTAGAGGACTGGACTAAGCTGGGTCTGGGAGCCCTGGAATCCAAATCTCTGCTTAAGTCAGGAAAGTTCCATAGATGGCTCTGAGCCATTTGCTGCTGTGTTGATGACCTTGCTCAACAGGGCTGGTAAGATAAACTTGGAGCTCATCACCTTGAGCTCTTTAGAAGAAAGGCAGGATACGGGTGGGTGCTCGAGGGAAGGCCTTCTCAGTAATGGCCCCCAGGCTGTGGAATAGTCTCCTCCTTGAGGAGTATCAGGATCCTTCACTGTATACATTCAGGAAGATGGTAAATATGTACCTCTTTGTCCTGGCTTTTGGCTAAATGTGGTATAGTTTCCCGCCCCACAAACACAGACAGACATTGTTGCTTTATACTGTTTTATGTATGTGGCTCTATTTTAACATGTCTGTTTTTAAATGCTGTTACCCACCCTGAGACCCTAGGTATAGGGCGGGAGAGAAATATAAATATAAATAAATAAATAAATGTCCAGAGAATGGAAAACTGAAACATTTCCAAACCTTTGTGTGGCACCAGTGACCCAAGAGCAGCTCAGTCATTTGAGAAGAGCTTTCTATTGATAGATTTCTCAGTTACATTTCCTGTTGTCGTATCAAATGTCTCCTCTCAAAGGAATGACGTGAACCTCATAATTTGTTACTCATTTAGAGCATGAGGTAAGTGAAGAGAGAGGCAGGTGTTAATCCTGCCTGCCTCTGGCAACATGAATGTTGCCTGAATTCTAGGGCTCAGATTGTTTCCATGTGCTCATTTTTGAACTTGCAAAGGGCCATTTCCACACTCAGCTTCCCTATGGAAGTCACCGTACTGGTATAAAGGAGCCTGTCTTAAGCTTTTGATTTTTGTAATCCGCTTAGCTTATCTGAAACTGAATGTCCCCATAAAGACAAGTGGGTTCAGCTTGTATTGTTTGGTACCACAGTGAACCCACAGTTTCCTGAGGGGTAAGCTCCCCTATCCCTCACTTTATCTTGAGGGAAATCCATTTATACCATTGGCTACATCTGGGCATCACTTACTTGTTCCACAGTTTTACTATTTTGGGGTAATCTAGAATAAAGAACTTCCAGGAGTTCTTTATTCTGGAGTATCATAAGAACCTAAGAGAAGCCCTGCTGGATGGGGCCACAGCCCATCTAGTCCAGTATCCTGTCTCCCACAGTGGTCCCCAATTGCTTCTGAGCATCTCAAAGAAGAAGACAAAGGCAAAACCTTCACCTGGGGCCTGTTTGCTTCTGAAAGCTGGAAGACAACATACCTCTATCCTGAGATATATTGCAGAATATCGCCACATGCAAACAGGCCCCTGCTCTCATCTTCCTGAAAATAGCCTTTAGAGGCTTCCTGCCTGTCTCCAACCTGGAGGTGGTACCTGGGCATCCAATCTAGTAGCCATTGGTATACCTGTCCTATAAGAACATAAGAGCATTCCTACTGAGTCAGGTCACAACTCATCTAGTCTCGCCTCCTGTCTCACAGTAACCCACTAATTACTTCTGAGCATCTCAAGGAGAAGATGGAGGCAAAACTTTCACTCTGAACCCCTTGCATGTGGTCCTTAGAGGCATCCTGCCTGTCTCTCCAACCTGGTGATGGTGCCTAGCCATCCATTCTAGTAGCCACTGACACACCTATCCTCCATGAAATTGTCTAACCCTTTCTTAAAACTGTCCAGGTTGATTGCTGTCACCAGGTCTTCTGGCAGCAAATTCTTTAGACCGATGACCCTCTGGGTGAAGAAATACTTCCCCTTTTTCCTAACTCCCCTGCCCAGTGGCTTCATAGAGTACCCTTTGATTCTAGTGCTGTGCATCAGAGAAAATCATGGTTAGAGAACCGTTTTTGCGCTGTGCATGACTTCATATGCTTCCATCCACTGAGCCAGTTTGGTTTAGTGGTTAAGGAGCTTATCTGGGAATACCAGGTTCGATTCCAATCTCCCCCACAAAGCAAGTTGGGTGACCTTGGGCTAGTCACAGCTCTCCTCTGAGCTCTCACAGCTCCACCTACCTCACAGGGCGTTCTGTTGTGGGGAGAAGAATAGAAAAGCTTTGTCAGCCGCTTTGAGTCCCCTGAAATGGGTGAGAAAAACAGGGTAGAAAAGCCAACTTGTCTTCTTCTTTTTCACCTCTATGCTTTATTCTGGAATATCTAAAAATAGTGGAGTAAGTGCTGTTTGAATCTACATATCTCTGCCCCTCTTCATCCCCCCCCCCATTTCTAGCCAATGTTGTACGAACATGATCTATCAGAAAGAAAGCTGTCTAGCAGCCTTGTCACCAAAGTCTTTTGATTTGACAAACTCTGTCATTCCCTGGAGCTCAACAACCACCCCTCCTCATTTTCCAAGATTAGGTCACAGCAGAATGAATGCAGCCACTGCTGTTGTTGGGTTTGCTAAGAGATTGATTGTACCCTGCTGAGCCCAGGAGGGAGAGTCTGGAAACTTGGAGAACCAGGATTGGAATATCACCAGAAAACAGACATCACAAGGAAACTGGAGGGACTCTCCAAATAAAGGGGTGTTTGTGTTTTGTTGTGCATTGTTGTGAAGATACTCCCTACTCTGTCTGTATCTGAATGCCCCAAACTTGTGCCCGGAAAGATACAGAATTAAGGTGTATTTTTGACACTGCAAATGGACAGGATGGGTTTGATGTCAGCTTCCTTAAAAAAAAAAAAAGCATCATTCCTGCCTTCTACTTTTGTCTCGGCTCTGTTTACATATATACCCTCTGGTGCATGAATGTGATGGGGAATTTGAAAGGTGTAGGCATCACAGCCATGTCTAGCCTCTTCCGTGTGTGGAAATATCAAGCAAAGGGTAGATAATTGGCAAGTGAAGTGATCTGATGTCTAAATGCAAGGCTAGAGCTTATTGGTTGACATTTTTTGGTAGTATAGTCTAACGAGGATTTAGAAAGTAGTGCGTGAAGAAATACTGTGACCAGACCTATCTGAATTTACTCCTGATCCGTAGTCTCAGAAACAGACATGCCTCCAGACTAGGGATGTATATGACCGGGCTGTTTTGCATTTGATTCATATCAAATGAATGTAAGAAAATTTGTATTCATTCAAATAGATCCCCTTCGATGTGATAGGATTCTATTTGATACGAATGTATTTGTATGAATTCATATGAATGTCTGATATGAACGCATAAGCATCTGATATGTATCCTGTAACATATCCACCCTGAACGCGTCAAATCTGCCCTGAATCTGTTTTGAATCTGCTCTCAATCCATGTTGAATGCACTCAGGATCCACTGCAGATGTCACTGGTGCAGTTGCTTTCCCACCTCCACCGTTCACAAATGTTCCAAAGCATTTAGTGTGCAAAACATGGAAGGGAAGCGAACAGGCATGTCCTATATCCTGGTACATTTGTAAGAGCAACAGTTCTGTTAAGAAATGGCAGACAAGATAGAAGCCCAGCTTTGCCCAGGATTGTCTCCTGCCATTTGACAGGGGTGGTAAGAGATGACTGCAGGATCTAAACAAGATGACATAATTTCCCCTCTCCATCTGGAGGTACCCTACATCCACCTTATTCCTGCATGGTGCTGCTGCCTTCTTTCTGCTTATGGAGTGACTTCTGCAGATAGTCCCCTACACTTGACAAGCTCAGTGCCTTAATTGGCTTTCAGACACCTCCACCTCCCAAATAATTCCCACCAGCATGCTCTTATTAGCAGTTACCGAGTTCAGCAACAAAGCAATGGAAATGTAGCCTCTGTAATGTAAGCCAGGAGAGAGGGCTGAGTTTGAGAGAGAGCCAAAGATGACTACACAGTGGCCAGGCTGACAACATTATCCTAGCTGTGCTTTAGAGCAAGAAACATTTTGATCACATATCTGGCTCTGCACTTGTTGTGGCTGCAGTTCTGAACATACCTCAAGGAAGTCAGTGTCTCTGAATGCTCTGAGCAGGGTTTTCTTCAACGATGTGGAAGAGATGGGTAGGGGAAAAAATTTTCCTATTGCACAACACTAGATCCAGGGGTCACTCTATGAAGTTGGTTAGGCAAGGAAGTTAAGACTGACAAAAAAAAAGTATTTTTTCATGCAACGCACCATTGTTCTGTGACGTATACTATCAGAGGGGGTGGAGGTGACCATTAGCTTGAATGGCTTTAAGAGGAGGTTGGACAAATTAATGGAGGACAGGTGTATCAGTGACTACTAGAATGGATGCCTGGGGACTGTCTCCAGGTTGGAGAGACAAGCAGGGTATTGAGAGCAGTTGAAGGTTTTGCCTTAGTCTTCTGCTTGATATGTCCAGAAGCAACTGGTGGGCCACTGTGTGAAACAGGATGCTGGACTAGATGGGCTGTGGCCCGATCCAGCAGGGCTCCTTTCAATTAATGGAAAGCAGATATATCACTGGCTTTTAGCCAGTTTGGTCTAGTGGTTCAGGAGCCGGACCCATATCTGGGAATACCGGGTTTGATTCCACACTCTTCCATGAAGCCAGCTGGGTGACCTTGGGCTAGTTATAGCTTTCCTCTGAGCTCTCACACCCCCACCTACCTCACAGGGTGTCTGTTGTGGGGAGAAGAACAGAAATTTTGTCAGCCGTTTTGAGTCCCCTTAAATGGGTGAGAAAAGTGAGGTAGAAAAGCCAACTCTTTTTCTTCTTCTGGATGCCTAGGTCCTTCCAGGTTGAAGAGAGAGGCAGGATGCCTCTAAAGGCCATTTACAGGGAGTTGAGTGCAGGTGAAAGTTTTGCTTTTATTTTCTGCTGGACTGTAGCAACTGTGGCCTGATCCATCCGAGGTCCTCTTATGTTCTTATCCAGAATGGATGCCTAGGTACCTACTCCAGGTTGGAGAGACAGGTAGGATGTCTCTAAAGGTCACTTTCAGTGTGTCAAGAGCAGGTGAAGGTTTTGCCTTGGTTTTCTGCTGGTCTAGAGTGACTGTGGCCTGATCCAGCAGGGCTTCCCTTATATTCTTATCTTCTAACTCTTATGTTCTTCAGAAGTGCTTTGTGAATCCTTTCTAGGACAACTGCTACCTGGCTTTTCCTCAGTGGGCTGTAAACTCTGCTTTCTTCAGCTCTGTTGCCAGTTAGAGGTGATGCCAGTTAGAGGCTGCTTTCGGGAATCTTGGGTCCGGCACAAACAGTTTCTAATGCTACTAATGCTGTGTAAATAAGGGAGTGGTTTAGATGGCAAGCGTGGTGTGTGTATCTGCACTCTGTTTTTATGCAGCCACATACATTATGTGTTAGAAGTTATTTACAATTCTCTAGAGAAGATTTGTCTTTCTTAGAGAGATGAGCTAAGCTAATGCTGCTCTCTTCTTCTTCCCTTCGCCGTATCTTTCTCCCTCCCTCCCTCCTTTCTTGTGGTGGAACGCGCATTGACGTTTCTGAATGTGGCATTTTACCTTCGGTTTGCCATAGGAGCTCCAGATAAGCTACAAATCAGAGGGACCACTGCTTTAAATTCTTGCCTTCTTCATAAGCTAGATGGAATCTTTAGGAAAGCTTTCTTGAATCCGTTAATGCCCTTTACATCTCTAATGCAGAAGCACATAGGAACACTCCGGTTTCCTGGACTGTTGCATGTATACACACACAGCCTAGCTGTGGGAAAATAAGCAAGGTTCATTAGGCATGGCTGCATTAACTGTCATGTTAAAAATGAATTATTAATGGCATAACATTTATGCAGCCTGGTCGATTTTGTAAATAGTCCTTTCTCCACTGGCTTTATTCAGGATTATAACTGATGTCTGAAAACTGCCATAGCTCACAGTCACATGTGGATGATAGGCCCCTGTTCTGCAATATAATCCAGAATTGGGCCCAGTGCAGAAAGGGCCTTTATTACTTTGGCCCCAGATATTTGAAGGAGCACCTTCACCTGTTTGGCCCTTCTTATGAATTGAGGCTGCTTCCAAACATCGCTTAGTTGTTCTGCTGTTTTTGGATACTCCAGAAAAAAGCATTTCTGGGATTATTTCACTTTGCCCAAAGGATAAGAAGAAAAAAAGTTGGTTTTTATACCCTATATTTCTCTCACCATTAAGGGCTTCAAAGTGGCTGACAAAGCTTTCTATTCTCCCCACAACAGATACCCTGTGAGGTAGGTGGGGCTGTAAGAGCTTAGAAGAGAGCTTTGTGGGGGAGTACAGCTTTGTGGGGGAGTACAGAATCGAACAGATATCTGCGTCTGACACTGTTAACCAGAAGGCCAGATTGGCTCACAAGTGGTTGATATTCAACACAATACCTTATCCCCGGAATATGATATCTGTATTCCAGGTCTGCATTACGGGCACCATGGACACATCTGGCTAATCAAATACTGTCCCCAAATCATGGGGTTTTGGAAATTGCTGGATGCAGCCATTGATTGGTTTAACAATTTGGAGGTGCTTCTTCTCTTTGGGATAATCTTGTCCTGAAAAACACCAACATTAAACAACTTTGGATCCCTAGTTAAAACACATCTTTTCATAACTACTATCGGTCTCTCCCCCTAGGGATACTTGCATGCTAGACTGCATTTATTGGCTTTTACATTTTGTTCTTATTTAGCACTTGGGGCCATTAAATTCAATTATTTTTGGGGCTATATAGATTGTTCTTTTTAGATTTTAGGCATGAATGTGTCTAGTTTATGTTTTCATTTCTGAAACTATTTTAAGGGATTTTATGCATTCACTTCGTCCTTATCACCTTAGGTGATATACCAACAGGTGAAAAGTAATGGACTTTAGAGGCGTGCATGAATGTTTTTTGACCTTCTATTTGAATCAAATCGAATACTTGAAAGTCTGATTTGATTCAAATCTTTTGAATTCGAATTTAACAAGATGCAATTTGAATTTTTGATTCGAATCTGCACATACAAATGGCAACAACATGTAAGGATCTGTATGGATCTCATAGTTATCCTTCATGCAACCCATTTTCGACCCGTACAGATCTGTACAAATGTGTACAGATGCAAGAAAGATGCGGATCTTCAAGTACACATCATGTACAAGCCCGTACACATACGAATGTCCAGATAATTCAAATGAATAGATCCGGAATTTGGAATTCGATTCAAATGTTTACATTCAAATTTCGGGACATTCTGATCGAGTTCAGATGTTGAAATTTGGCACATTCAGATTTCAAATGCCTACAAATAATTCGTGCACATCCCTAGTGGACTTAAATGTTTCTTTGCCTGAAATCGCGGAGGACTCCTGCCCATCAGATAAGACTCATAGAGCTGTATGCCATTTAAATGTCTTTCTGTGCCCTGAGGTCTTTCTGCACTTTGCTTCCCTCTGTGCGATGGGAATAGTGTATTCCTACTAGTATTCAATAGGGGTTTGCGCAAATGCAATTTTCAGCATTCAGTTCGATTTGGATATCCGAATTGCATTGAATGCTTAAAATTAGAATGTATTCACATTCGATTTGAATACATTCGAATCTATTCATATGAATTACGAATACGCTTACGCATTCGCACCCATATGCATCTGTACACATCCCGTTTTTATCCAGTATGCATCCTGTTTTCGTACCATACAAATGCGTACAGATACGAATAAGATGCCTATGGATATGTATGTAATGCATACTTATCCGTACACATACAGATGTCCAAATAATCCATACGAGTGATTTGAAAGTTTTGAAATTCATTTGAATGTTTAAATTCAAATGTATAGACATTCAGTTTGAATTTGAATGTCCAGGTTCAAACAAATTCAGTTGAATTTTGAATGTTTTGAATATTCGTCCAGATCTTTAGTGTGGACTAGTATTCGCACCTGTACACCAGACCAAACTCCCACATGCCCGGGCAATCACTTGCATAGGCACACCATTTCCTTTGCACCAGCCAACGTGACTGTGCATGCGCCAGCTCCATCATCGCGGTGCTGGCCATGTGCTGGCCATGTCCAGTTGTGTTTGGGGTCACCTGATGTGCCAGCGTGCTTGTGAAGTATAACAGCTGGCCCCCAGCACTCGGTGCAGCTGGTCCCGCAGCTGGCCGGCAAAGGTGTGCTTTGGGTCAGCTTTGGGCTGTGTGCGGTGCGCGATTTTGTGCACCACCGCTGGTAGATGCTGGAGTAGCTCCTGAGAAGGCGGCAGAAGTGTCTGGCTTGAAAACGACTCCCCTAAGTGCTCTTTTCCAGAAGCTACCCCAGTGTTTACTAAGAGGCCAAGTGCGAATTGGCCTCTGGTCTTTATAACAAACCATCGTCACATTTCTTCCCGAGCTTGTCTGTTCTGCAATGCGGGCTAAAAGCACATATGTGCACATGTTTTATTACATTGTAAACTGTCCTGCTAGAAAGTCTTTTAGCCCACATATTCTCAATATGTGGCAGCCAGGGAGTTCTTTGGCAGCCTCTGAGGCACCAACATGCTCGGTTTACTTGCACAAGTTAAGCCATAACTCTTCTGTGACTGCTGTACACGTTCTCTTGGCCTGTCTGAGCACTGGGCATTGCTGCTGTACCTTAGGTGTGGGTGGAAGGAAGGCTGATTGCCGGCTGGGGCCTGGGCCACTTTCAAAACATAGTCACCCTGCAGCTTTCCTGATTTATCTAGCATATCGTGAAGTGTCCTTGAGAAAAGAATACGTGGCCAGGGTCACTGAGCCCAACTTCATTGTTAGATTTTTTTTACTAACCACTTTTGCTTTGCAAGTTTAATAAGGAGGGGTTGGGGAAAACCAAAGGAGAGCTTTGAATTTAATGGTCAGCCTGTTCCTTCTCTGTTTTCATTGCTTTAAAATCCCATACACTGCCCTTCATTATAAATCCCAGGGTATTAATTACAATAAAATGACAAAATAATAAAGTTAATACAGGGGAAAACCACCAGCCAATAATTCAACAGTAACCAGGAAAAAGCTTGACTAAACAGATGTGATTGAAGCAGGCACCAAAAAACAGATTCTTATATGGGAATACCGGGTTCGATTCTGCCCTCCTCCACAAAGCCAGCTGGGTGACCTTGGCCTAGTCACATCTCTCTTCTGACCTCTCTCAGCGCCACCCACCCACAGGGTGTTCTATTGTGGGGAAAAGAACAGAAAGCCCTGTCAACCGCTTTGAGGCCCCTTAAAGGAGTGAGAAAAGTAAGGTAGAGAAGCCAGCTCTTCTTCTTCTTCCATTGTGATATGGCCCAACTTTATTTCTGGGGAGCTCTTGTAGCTCATTAGCAGAGGACCTGCAATTGTGTGTGCATGGTCTTGGGTTCAACCCTAGTTCCTGAATATTTCTCTGCAACAAGTCAATGGCTAACCAGCATTTTTGTCAGGACGTTGTGTAGACATGTTCATAGTCACCAGGGGTGTGTTCCCATTCAAGATTTAAAGAGCCTTGAAATCGTTTTGAGTGCTCACTGTTCCCAAAGTTTTAAAAGAATCTGCAGTTTCT
>MTQE01001424.1:8842744-8857362 GCA_014337955.1 Aspidoscelis marmoratus
TGCACAGACTTCAAAATGACTTCGAAGCTTAGGTTTTGGGGCTCCCCCCAAGAGAGCCGCCTTCCCCTAGCCTTCTCTAGACCCCATCGCCACACAAATGTGGAAACAGGCTCCTTTTAATCTGGATTTTCTGGCTGAAGACCCCATTGTAGACCCCATTAATGGGGTCTACAGAAAATCCATATTAAAGGCCCAAAAGTACCCATATGATCCGGATTTCCCAAGGCATGGTGGAAACAAATGTGTCCCTAATGGGTGCCTTGGTGGAAATGGGGTCATCTAGCTCTCACCCAAATGGGTCCCTAATGGGTTCCTTGGTGGAAATGGGGTCATCCGGCTCTCACCCAAATGGGTCCTTAATGGGTGCTAAAATGGGTACTAAGTGACTGTGGAAAAACACCCAAGAGGCCTATTCACATTTAGGCCCCTGGTATTTAGGACAGGGAAGAAAGGGAGGGAAGGTACCAGAGCTGTCCTAATTGCATACCAGAGGTCTAAGTGCGAATAAGCCATAGGTTAAATTTATGGAGGACATATGTACTAGATACCATCTCTGGTTGGAGAGGCAGGCAGGATGCCTCTGAAAGCTACTTGCGGGAAACTGACAACAGGTGAAGGTTTTGCCTTTGTCTTCTCCTTGGGAATGCTAAGAAGTAATTGGTGGACCACTGTGTGAGACAGGATGCTCGAGAAGATGAACTGTGACTCGATGGATGGATGGATGGATGGATGGATGGATGGATCATCACTCAGATGTTCTGAGGACTGTCCCAGGTGTTACCACAGAGTTGATTTAATGAACCTTTCAGCCAGTGGAGAAAGCTGTGGTACAGAAGAAATAAAGAATAAAGATAATTTTATAAAATGAGCCCTACCCAGTCTATACATGCTGGGAGGAATACAAATGCAGGATCTTGGCACATTCTGATATCTTTGACCTGAAGATGCAGACACAAATACACACAATATGCTGCAGTTTTATTAATTCAAGTGTATATTAATTAAAATTCGCACTAAAAATATGAATCTTACAAAAGATTCTTTATTACAAAGTCCTTACTGGTGAACAGCAAAGAGCAAAAGTGCCTATAATGGAAAGTGACTTGACTTACAATCTGACAAAATAAGCATATTACGATAAAGGGGAAACCATTTCTATAATTAGCTAGAAGAGGAAATAAGATGTGTCCATTACAAGACTTAGGAAAGAGGGATCAGATGTGAAAGCAAGGGCATTTCGGTGCTTGTCTTCTTGCCCGTTTGATGGAAGAGGTGAAGAACAAACTAATATGTACTAGGGTTCACGCTAGGGAACGCTAGTAAACAATAGCCTAACCGTATGCGATAGCCTAACCCCCACATGCCCGGACATTCACCTGGGTCAAGTCAAGCGTCCGATCCTCTGTAGGGTGCCAGCATTTTGGTCACAGCTCTGTCATCGTGGTAATGAAGACGCTCTGTGCACACGCAGTTGCATCAGGAGTCATTTGAGGTCCCAGCTTGCTTGCGCACACCTCTGATCACCCCCTCGCACTGGAAATAGTGTAAGTGGTAACTGCGTGGACGCTACAGGTATGCTCTTGGTCAAGATTGGGGCTGGTTGGTTAGCTGCACCACAGCTAGTGTGCAATTAGTCAACGTCTGGGCAGGCAGGGGCTGTTTGTAAGCTGTAAATGCCTCCTGACAGTGCAGATGACCTGACCAGAAGTTAACTGATTGCATACTAAGTGGCCAAGTGTGAACTGGCCTCTGGTCAGGAAAAATGAGAGAGAGAGAGAGAGAGAGATGCCTGGTTTGGTGGACTGTGGATTCTTTGTACGGAGGCTACCTGGAAGGTGGCAGGTAGTGTGTTCCAAGAAGCTAGTGAATCCAAAATCCCAGGGTGGTAAACAAAGTAATTAAATTTTTTGCAGTCCATTGACCAGTTAAGATAAATCAGGAGCAACAGCCTTAAACAGTAATTGAATAAAGGGATGATAATAAATAGAGCTTCATGTTATGACCATATTAAAATCAAGTAGTATCGCAGTAGTCTACAAAGCAAAATAAAGCAAAATAAATGTATACAATAAAACTATGTTTAAAAAAACCTGTAAGACAGTCAAAGAAAAGGGGAGGAAATAAACGATTTACATAAATTCCACGAGGCATCAAAGCTAAGGAAGAAATCCTTATTAACCACCAATTTCAGCTTCTGACTTTTGGTGTGGACTGTTAACCATGGAGAGACACCTCTATTATTATTTTGCTTCAGACAAGCTGTTCAAGGGAATTCTGCCTTGTAAGGCTTCATAACATACTTACACATACCTATTTTCCCTGTTTTTTAGGCAAAACTGAATCCCACTTGGATAGAGAAAGATGGTGTGAATACAACTGATAGGGTAAGTCATTCTGTGGCAGAATAGCTTTTTTCAGGACTGTTTTGTGTTCTCACAGGTGGGCCAAGCTCTCCTTGGCACCTGGGGAGGAGATTATTAAGGGAGAGGTGAGCACCAGAGAAACTGCACAAGAATTCCCGTTAACTCAGCCACAAAGATGCTGCTGTTTCTTCCATGTTTATGGGAAAAGGTGCTGAGGAAAACCTGGACTTCTTTGGTGAAGCACCTACTGTCATGAGCCTCTTTACTGCCCTTTGAACAGGATCAAAACAGCAGTTCACACAAACCTAATCTGGACTACATACATCAACTTCAGAATGATAGATTCACGGTTAACCTAAAGAGAAGAAACTTGGTTTTGTAGAGACATGAATACAGATACATGAAAAAGCAAAACAAAAAGTTCCTTCAGTTCTGTCATTTTGGGACCAGACCATTCTAATGAATGCAGGTTTTCCAAAATATTATAAAGAACTTAAATTCAAATTCTTTTCTTTGACAATGGGAAAAGGGAAGGACCCCAGGTGTCAAAAATGTCCAATGTTCAACAGATCCTAATGAGTGGCACAGGTCTGGACATTAATCTCCAATAATCAATGTACAGAAAGTTCTTATCGAATACACCCCGTGACATAGTTCTGGGAATCAGCCTCCAGTGAACAGTATACAGATATGTGCTGGAACTCAGAAATGCTGATCCAGGATGCCAAACGCATTTCGACAACTGGAGAGTCTTCATCAGCAGCTCAGGCTGGCAAAGGGCATAGAACGGGCATTCCTGAAAAGTGATGCATCTTTCCTAAAATAACACTTGCATTGCCACTTTCTTGGACACAAATAGTGCATCAGCCTTGGGCCGGTGCGCATGGAGCAATGAGGTTGCCTTAGCTGAAGGTAGTTGCGTGTGAGAGGCAGATGCAGGACCGAGTCTGATGTTACCCAAAAAAATCCACTTGTTCTTTTCCTCTTGAGAAAGGATTAGGTAAGTTCCTGGAGGACAGGTGTATCAATGGCTACTAGAGCAGATGCCTAGGTACATCTTCCAGGCTAGGGAGACAGGCAGGATGCTTCTAAAGGCCATTTGCAGAGTCGAGAGCAGGTGAAGGTTTTGTCTTTGTCTTCTGCTTGAGATGCCAAGAAGCATTTGTTGGGCCACTGATGTGGGACAGGATGCTGGACTAGATTGCTGTGGCCTAATTTTGCTCCTCTTATGCTCTTACAAACAAATTCATGGAGGTCAGGTGTGCCACGATGCCCAGCGATCCAGTTAGTGCCTGCCCTCTCTAGGAGAAGCTTGGCCCTGTTAGGATGCTGAGTTCGTGCAACAGCCAAGTGAATACTACAGTGTGGACACAAAACACTGGTAGCAAGCGTTTCAACAGTAAACTAAAACAAGTTTATTATTATACGCAAGCAATACTAAAAGGAAAATAAGGTTCAGGTATTTGTTGGTTTAACTCGGGTTTAACTCAGTAAGTCTCTTAAGGCTAGGAGCTACCCCTTTCTCTAAAGGAAAATAGTTCCCCTTTTAAAAGACAAACCTCTCCACATTCCTCCCCCTCTGGCTTGCTCAGCCACAGCTCAAGCCAATGTACCAGAACGTGGCCCTAGATGATCACAAGGCCCAGTCCGTCCTTGCTTGTCTGATCATCCAGCCTGGTCAATTGCTATTGAAGTCTTCCTTCAAGATCTTCCAGCCAAAAGACCCCTGGTCAGCTACTGGTTCCAGCTCCCTCAGGATTCAGCTCTCTCCTCCTTTCAGCTCTTGTACCAGCATGAAGACCTCGTCTGCTGTCTTCTGTGTTCATTTATACCCATATCCCTGACCCTGATTGGCTGTAACCTCCTGGGGAAAACTGCTGCCATAAAATGCTGCTGGAAACTCCTGATTGGAGGGAACTCCTGCTCTAGCCCCTCCAGCACTCAGATCCCCGGACAGCTTTTCCCTCCAAAGAGCAGCTGCACCCAATCATTGCAGCAGGGCCCGCACAGGATTTCCCGCCATTTTTGCAGCCTCTGCCCAGATCTTGCAACAAGCCGTTTGCACCAAGGCTGGCCACCGCAGCTTTGCAAGAAGCCTGCAAAGCCCGAAAGCAAAACAGTTCGCAGCCTGCACCCCGAAACCGTCACAAGGTGTATTTATTGCTACTAGCATGGATAACTTGGTAATGCTTCCAGACTGGAGAGACAGGCAGAATGCATTGCTTCGAGAACATGCTAAGGTTTTGCAGTTGTCTTCTGCTTGAGATGCCCAGAAGCAACTGGTGGGCCAATGTGTGAGACAGAACGCTGGACTAGATGGGCTGCGGCCCAATTGAAAAAGCTCCTCTTTATGGACAAATTCATGGAGGACAGGTGTATCAGTGGCTGCTTGAATGGATGCCCAGGTACTGTCTCCAGACATAGTGTTTCTAAAGGCCATTTAGAGGGAGTTGAGAGCTGGGGGAGAGGATCTGCTGGAGATGCCCAGAAGCAACTGGTAGGCCACTGTGTGAGACAGGAGGCTGGAATAGATGGACCAATTTATGTTGTTCTTGTGGGCCGTGGCCTGGAAAATGCTGCATCTTCTCCACAGAACTACGGAGCGCTCCTTGCGATGACAACCATCCTCATCTCAGTTAAAGCATTTCTGTCACCTGGGTTGGAGAATATTGAGGGCTTTGACTCCACAGTGAATTATGTATAATAGAGGAGTTTGACTTTCAACAGGAAAAAAAAAAGGGGTGCTATGGAGAAACAAAAGCTTTGCAGTGTTGTAAAGGTTACTAACCACTAACCACAAATGTTTTGGTTCAAGGGGAGGCAGGAAGTTATGTTTATGACCTGCTTTGCTTAAGGTAGGGCGTGGCCTCCGCACTTCCGCTTGGCTCTGTGCTTCTTGCCACCTGCTTTGTACCCACAGCCCTGAGCAATGCTCCCCTAGGGACCACTAGGGCCTGCTAACAAGAGATGTGCCGCTCTGATCAGAGTGGGGGAATGGATGTGGCAAAGGGACCCCGGCTGCCTCGCATCTTTGCCTTCCTCACCCTCTGGCTCCATGGGAAACGCCGTGCCGAACCTTGCAGCCTGCCTGGGCTGAACCCAGGTGACCCCAGCAACCTGGTCAGTACTTTTGCTTGGCCTGCTGGGCCGTTTGCTCTAGGCTGTGCTTGCTTCGCCGCAGATAGCTTCTTCTAGTCTGCATTGCAGCGTGTAGAGAGTATCCTAGTATGTCCCTTGTCAGGCGAATTTAAAGGTATGTGCTTTGCATGTTCATTCTTGGGTAATTTGGACGTAGCATCTCTTGACACAGGGACCTTGCTAGGGCTAAGCAGGGTTGCATAGAGCTGGGATATAAATGAAAGGCTGCCTGGGAATCAACTCCATGCCTCCCCGAATTCCATGGAAGAAGAGTTGGCTTTTATACCTTGCTTTCCTCACCCTTAAGGGGACTCAGTGCGGCTGACAAACCTGCTCTTCTTCCCACAACACACACCCTGTGAGGTAGGTGGGGCTGCGAGGGCTCAGAAAGAGAGCTGTGACTAGCCCAAGGTCACCCAAGATTGCGTGACTGGGGGAATACCAGATAAGAGTCCTGCATTCTAACCACATGACCATGGGCGTAACAGGAGGGCTGCTACTATGTAGAACAAGCAAACCAGTGTGCTTCTGGGTTCATTGGTATCGACTCCTGACAACTGCCCACCTTCATCTCCACCTGGTTCACCAGCCTTTCCTAGACAGGGACAACTTGGCCGCTACCCAGTCTGCACTCTGGTAACCTCCAGACTAGGCTGCTGGACTCTAATACACTCTACCTGGGGCTGCTCTTGAAGGTGGTCTGGAACAACTAGTGCAGAATGCAGCATCTCACCTATAGACAGAACCTCTGGCAGAACAAGCATGACGCTTGCCTTGAAAAGGCTGCAATGGTTGCCTGTTTGATAAGAAGTGTGGGTGAAGATGTTGCCTCTTGCACATGCGGCCCTAAAATGGCCATAAATATCTAAAGAAATCCCATTCTTCCATAGAGGCTAGAGTGGTGCCAGCCTGCAGGCTTTCAGAAGGCTTCCCAGTGGAGATACACCAAAGGCCAAGGTTTTCATTTCATTTCATTTCCATTTTATTTGTATACTGACCTTCCCAAAAATTTTGCTCAAGGTGGTTTACAGCAAACAGAAAATATGCAATGCAAAATAATAATCAAAACCTTGTAATAAAAATATATTATAAAAATTGCACATCATAGAAAACATTGAAAAATAAGCTGAGGCCAAGTGGAGGACAGAGGATAGAGTGGTGTAGGTTGCCACCACTAGACCATTTCCAGGAGAGAGGGCAAGGCTCTCCTCTTCTAGTGGTTAAGGAGAGGCACTCTTATCTGGGAATATCGGGTTTGATTCCGCCCTCCTATGTGAAGCCAGCTGGGTGACCTTGGGCTGCTCACAGTTCTCACAGGGTGTCGGTGGTGGGGAGAAGAACAGAAGGCTTGTCAGCCACTTTGAGTCCCCTTAAAATGGGGGAGAAAAGCAGGGTAGAAAAGCCCATTATTATTATTCTTCAGGGAGTGCCTGGTTAAAATACATCTATTTACCAGGCCTCTGACATTTAGTTTCTTTCTACTATTGTTCTGGGAGTGACTATAGCTCAGTGGTAGAGCACACTGCCCGGAAAGCAGAGGGTTTCTGGTTCGATCCCCTGTCTTTCCCCAGAAGTGGATAATGGCAAATTGCTTCTATACCTCTGCCAAGAAAACTGCATGGAGGTGCTCATGGAGTCCAGGAGTAGCTGTATCTCAGTGGTAGAACAATTTGCCTAGAAAGCAGAGGGTTGTCGGTTCAATCCTCTGTCCCTCTATAGAAGCAGGCAATGGCAAACCACCTCTGTATCTCTGCCAAGAAAGCTGCATAAAGGTGCCCAGGCAATCAGCCAGGAGTTGGGGATGATTCAGTGGTACCAAACAGCATCCACAAGAAAACTGTTAAGATGGGAGGGCTGTGTTTTGGTCTAGTAGTTAGGGAGCCGGACTCTTATCTGGGAATACCAGGTTCGATTCCGCCTTCCCCCATGAAGCCAGCTGGGTGACCTTGGGCTAGTCACAGCTCTCTTCTGAGTTCTCACAGCCCCGCCTACCTCACAGGGTGTTCTGTTGTGGGGAGAAGAATAGAAAAGCTTTGTCAGCCGCTTTGAGTCCCCTTAAATAGGTGAGAAAAGCGGGGTAGAAAAGCCAACTCTTCTTCTTCATCATCTTAATTACATTATAGTCCTTACTAATTTTATTGGCGGCTTTTCTGAACACCTGGAACTTAATGCTGTCAAAATTTCCAAGTGTTGTAATGAGGAACTTCCGTCCGGAACAGTCTATAGAGTTACATTTCATTTCCTAGAAGCCTGGACCATCTTTGTTCCACCTTCCTAGATATTTATTTCGTTGCTAGAGAATGATATAAGTTTGAGCTCCTGTGGATCTCTGCCATGTTGTTTTACGTTAGTCGCTGGCACATTGTACTGTATTGCACTCTGTCTTTATATGTATTCTTTAAGATAAGGGCTACAGCCCAAGGATGTGTGCATGTTGGGTAATGATAAGCAGAGAAGAGAAACGTGGGGCTGTTTTGGATAAAGGCTGTGATGTCTCCTACTGATGTCTTTTGTCGCACAACTCAAGGATGTCAGATGGCTGTGAACCACTGTTGTGTTAAGAGCTAAGGATGGCACCAGCTGCTTTGATCTAAGGGGAAGGGGAGGATAGCTTTTGCAGTTGTCAAGTGTCTTTGCCAATGCCTTCTGAATAAAGGATAGACTTTTGCACCAAGTGAGTCCTTTATTTCTGCCTGCAATTCTGGCACAGTAAGTCATTGGCTTGACGTCATTCTTGTATAGGGGAAGTTTTGATCAGGCTGAAAGCACTGGTTCTGGTCTTAAGTGAGCCCTTCCAAAATGAAGTTCTCCAAAATTGTTGACTTAGTGGAGGTTAACTTTCATCTTTGTTCTTCGCTAGGCAACCTCTGCCTTAAAACATTATGTTGAAGGCGATAGAGCCTTTTGTTCTTTTCAGTACAAATAAGCATACCAAGAAAAAGTAAGTTTTGCTTTTGGAACCCTCAGTCATGGGGCTGGGCACTGAGCTGCTCATCCTTTGCTCAGAAGGTCTCAGAAGGGACATTCAGCTGTTGCCCACCCATGGAGGATCTCATGAGCCCTGTTGTGCTAAGGGCTTCACAGGAAAACCGGGCATAAAACCCACTGTTGGTTGCATGTTATGTTTTGACAACAAGGAGGTTGCAGGCAGCCCTGTAGGTCCTTCCTCTCAGATGTCATCAGGAAACAGGCATCACTACTACCTTCAGAAACTAGAAGAAGAAGCTAGAAGGAGTAGGCTTTTCAACCCCTTCTGACAAATCTTCTGTTCTTCTTCCCATGACAGATACCCTGTGAGGCAAGTGGGGTTGTGATAACTCAGAAGGGAGCTGTGACTAGCCCAGGGTCACCCAGCTGGCTTCATGGAGGAGTGCGGAATCAAAATTGGTATTCCCAGATAAAAGTCCAGCTCCCTAACCACTAGACCAAGCTGTCTCACAGACAGAGGGAGAACTAGGGCCACTCCATATGGGAACAGGCTGATTCCACCAAGTTCATATGCCTCAGTTGTTACCAGGAAGCAGCCGTCACTGCTATCTTTAGACGTTGAAGAGAGGGGAACCAGAGTTATCCCATAACTCCTGGGAAGGGAGCAGTTCCACTAAGTCCAATCCCCTCAGCTGTGACCAGTTGGGACATTGGGAAGCAGGGTCCATCCATCCATTCTTGAACAGGTACAATGATTCTGGCAGGAGACCCAAGCCACAGGTGGGTGACAAATAGCCAGAAGAGGAAGAAGAAGAGTTACAGTAAGAACCCCAAACAGTGGTTTTGTCGTTCTCCTGAGTGTGGTTTCAGAACAGATGCTGCAAGAACACAGGCAACATATAGGCAGGACTGGAGTATCTAAATATTTAATTTGAAATCTGTTTTTGTTATATAAACCACTCTGGGACCTCAGAGTGGACTATAATGATAAGTGCAGGTAGCACAGCCTCCTTTTCCCTGAGGTCTCATAGGTTATGGCGCTATTGCCTATGGGTATACAGATGATGCTGACATGCATTTTGACCAGTTGTCGAAGATGAAGAAAGCTGAAGTCCAAAAGTATCTGGAAGTCCATGGATTCCTTGCTCCCCTTTCCATTCTCAAAGATTGGTTCATGTAGATGGTTTCTAATAAGAACGTAAGAGGAGCCCTGCTAGTCCAGCATCCCATCTCCAATTGCTTCTGGGTATCTCAAGCAGAAGACAAAGGCAAAACCTTCACCTGCTCCCAGCTCCCTGCAAATGGCCTTGAGAGGTGCCCTGCCCATTTCTCCAACCTGGAGGCAGTATCTAGGCGTCCATTCAAGTAGCCAAGTTCCTATCCTTTCAGAGCCCTTGGAGACTGGACCAGCATTGTCAAGCATGTGGTGCTCTTCCAGACCACTGTGGTGAGAACCAGCAGGCCTAACACGTCCAGACCCACTAGTCTGCACCACAGAAGGGTGACTCAAGAAAGGACCTCAGATGCTCATCCAGTCACTATATCCAAGTCCATATCCCTCACCACCCTTTGAATCTAGTTGAATTAGGTGGTTTGTGAATTCAGACATGGAAACCAGACTCCATATGACTTTTAACCCTATTCTATTTGCATTTATTCCGAGGAAAGTTCCACGTAATTCTCAGTTGCTTACTCCCACGTGACCACGCGTAGGCTTATGACTTCTTAAGAAGGAATGAGTGATGTAAGACTTTGACTGTGATAGCTGGATCACCAGGTTAACAAGAATAAGCCCACAACGTTTAGAGAGAATTTTGTGGTCTGGGTTTAGGAGGCAGTAGGGAGATGTGTAGAGCAGGTGTCAGGAAAACGTAGTTGATCTTTGATTAAATGGTACCAGCTAAAAAAGAAAGGAAGCTACTATACATTTTGCTAATCAGGATGGCCATATTCTACATCAAAGCAATATGAAATTCAATGCCAGTTGTAGGACTCTTGCTTTCAGGAAGCTCCGTGAAGGCATCTAACTGGCTTCTGAAGGAGGCAAGATGAGGGGCAGGGTGGATTCTTGTCTCTTCCAGGAAAGTTTCCTTTACAGTGCCATCATGCAGCTTCCAAAAACGGCATCTTTCTTCTGGGAGTGAAACTAGACAAAATGCTTTGGACGCAGGCAGAATTGCAGTACCCCCATCTGTGAATGTCTCTTTGTGGACAGCTTCTTTCTCCTTCTGAATTTCTGGTTTGATTCCAGCTCAATCAACTAGCTCAATCAGCCTCAACTAGTTGTCTGTTACAAACACTGGTGTTCCTTAGCCTGTCCCTGAAATGAGGAGAGGCAACTGTGAGGGCAGCCAGGAGTTCCCAGGAGGCAAAGGCACTCCTGTTCTCACAGAAATACGCTTTAAGCTGAACAGATGGCTTGGGGAAAACTGGTTTGTTTGAGGCGTCCGCCACATTGTCTGTGTTTTGCAACAAACAAGGGTGGTGGATGATTCTGGTGGCACAAACATTTCACACTAAAAAAGCAATGGAAGGAGAGGCAAAATGAGCCAGAACTCTTGATACTGTGGGAAGCGGCGCATAGAGAGTGCACATATGGTATTGGGTGAAAACAGCAAATGTTTGCAAGCCACCAAGCTGCTGCTTTGCAAACCTTTTTATTGGAAGGAGCACAAGACTGGGGCAGATCCAAGAGACCTTTCTGCTAGGAAACTTATTGTACTTTGAGCTTTAAGGGACAGAAGTTCTCATTCCCCAGGTGCATGAATTAATATTCATGTGCGGCATATGCTTGCAAGTACATGTGTGAAGAAATAAAGGCAAGTGGTCCAACACCAGTACAAAGTTAGTAGGATAATTAGGTAGAACAGAAAAAGAAGTAGGATCTTCTCTTAATGAATGACTCTCTTGGCCTGTCTGAGTAATATAAAATCGTGCTCAGTGTGGAAAAGGTGGATAGTCTTTTCTCTATATATATCGCTAAATACTAGAACCAGGGGGAGCTTTGTAAAGCTGATGAGCAGGAGAGTTGGGACTTTACAAGGGGAAGTATTTTCCCCCCAGAGGGTCATTGGTCTATGGAATTTACTACCAGAAGAAGTGGTGGCAGTGGCCAACCTGGATGGCTTAGAAAGAATTAGATAAATACATGGGGGACAGGTGTATAAATGGCTGCTAAACTCCATGTCTAGGTGCCACCTCCAAGATGCCTCTAAAGGCCATTTGCAAGGAGCTGAGAGCAAGTGAAGGTTTTGCCTTGATCTTCTGCTTGAAGCCTAAAAGCAATTGGTGTGAGACAGGATGTTGGTCTAGGTTGCCCGTGGCCCAATCCAGCAGGGTTCATCTTAGGTTCTTATGTTGACAAGTGTCCATCAAAATGCTGTTGAGGAAAAGCCAAGTGATATAATGTAACCCTTTGGCAGATTCTAAAATGTAAAGTTTATCTTAGGGTTCCTCCAGACATGGGTAAAAGCCCACAATATTCCTGGGACTATTTTGCATACATATTCATGATAAATCCAATATAGTCCCAAGTTAGTGGAGCAAAAGCCCACTACGTCACTCTTCTGTAAAGCCCAGAATGACACCAGAATTTCCATATTAGTGATTGCTTGCCTCTGTCTGCTGTTACGGAGTTCTTTCTCTTTCAAAGGTACACCGAGGCAGGAAGCTCACAAAAAATAAGAAAGAAGTGTGTGGTTGCATATGGGTATTTTGAAAGGGGATCAGTCCTGCATAGAAATGCCAGATAGAGATAATAGCCCTGTATTTTGCTAGGATTGTCCCCTGATATCTGGCAGAGGCAATGAGAAGCAGTCCTGAGGTAAGAGGCATTCTTAGATATACCATAGGTTTCAGTGTTGCTCATGTAGAGATTCTCTAAATGTTCAAATACAGCAAACACGGAGATAGTTTCACTTCATACAGTATATGCGACTGATCCTGAATGTCATTCACTTGAAAAAATGCAAATAAATTGGGTTATTTTGGGGAAAGACTTGAACAGATGTATTTAGAGTTTAGATAAGCTACTAAGGCCCAGTTTCCATTAGCATTTTAAAATGGTTTAGAAACGGATTCTCTTTGTTCCCATTACTAATCCATTTCAGGGGTATTTTGAGGATTATTTGGCTAAAAAATGGAATAAACACCTGTTTTTTCAGATTTTTTTCCCCATTTTTGCTTTTAGAACGCTTCTTCCTTATTCCGTATTGGGGCAAATATGTCATGAAATGGGTGGGCTTTCACCCTGCGCAGGGACCAGCCCCTTGCCAGATTTGTTAAAGTGCCAGGTGACAATTCAGCCTGATAAGATGTAGTAATTCACCCACTCCACACTTCACACTGATAAGATAACAAAGTTTCATTTTACACTTCCCCTCGCTTTCTCCTTGCCGGGAAGCACACACTGGAGGCGCCTCTTTTGCCTTGCTGAGCCCTGGGAAGGAGAGAACCACCTCCCCCCCTTGCCCTGCTGGTGACTGAGAGTGCATGCATGCAGCCAGCCAGGTGAGCAGACATGCAGCTCTCTCTCTGCTGCAGCTTTTTCACTTCTCTGCAATTGCCTGGGCTCAGCAAGGCAACAGATACATCTCTTTTGCCTTGCTGAGCCTGGGCATTTGCGGAGAAGTGAAAAAGCACCAGTCCTGAGTTTAGGGGTGTTTGCATATATACCAGCCGGTGCTGCTGGTGATTGGGAGGGGAGGGGAGTGAAGGGGAGGAAAGGGTGTGTGTGTTTGTGTGTGTATGCACAGGACTGGCAGGAGCCCACACTGGAGGCGCCTCCTTTGCCTCTCCTTTGGATTCAGTGACTGAAAGCAATTGTCAGTGGGTTGACCTCCCTCTTCACCCATTCCAGCTTTGACTCTTTCCACATGAAAAGTTCTCCCATAGCGAACTCCTCCCATAGAGGACAACACAAAAATGATGTTATAACACCTCTGCGATGTTGACAGCACATCTAAGAGCCTAAGATGATCCTTGCTGGATCAGGCCACAGCCCAGCTGATCCAGTATCCTGTCTCACAATTGATTGCTTCTGAGTATTTTCAAGCAGAAGACAAAGGCAAAACCTTCACCTGCTCTTTTTTTAATACTCTTTATTTAAAAGGTTTTTTTTAACAACATTAAACTTGTAATTATACATTAACCTCATGCAATAACATTTATCTTTCCATTATCTTTTCTCTGTTTTTCCAGCATCTTCTCTTCATCCCTCCTCTTTGTCTGCTCCCCTATATATCTCTTTTTTCTTTGTCAGCTGACCACTTAGCTATTCATCAGAACCAATCATAAGTTACCTTAGACTCTCGTAGATAATTGATAAAGGGATACCATCTGTTTTCTCTCTTATGCAGAAATTATTTGTCTTTTTCTATTTGTTTACCCCCATTAATCATTCATTCATTCAATAAAGATATTTGAGCCTCTCTCTATTTCTGTACATATAATACCTTTACTACGATTCTAGCATATAAAGCCCTAAAATTAAAATTCTCTAATCTATTTTCTATATTTACTACCATCTTTACTTCTATTATATTTTTCTACAAGTTATACATATGTATATCACTATAAACTTTTGCTCTCTAGTTTAATCAATCTCTCATTTTTCTGTTAATTTCATTTCACACATCTTTTCTACATTTTATGCCACTCCCCCCATTTCTTTGCAAATGTTATTTACATTTTGTATTCCATTTTCTTCTTCCTGATTTTTAAGTGATGCCTACTTCAAAGTTCAGCTTTCTTTTTGGTTCCTGGTTTTGGAGATTCAGAAGATCAGTTGGTTGCGCCTTTCTTTTCCATCCCAGTACTCTTCCTTCCCTTGATGTGAGGTTTTGCCTCCTTCCAAATGAATCAAATCAATATCTTTGTTGCTAAGAGTAAAGTCCATTCTTTTCCCTGGGTTCTCCCCCGGCTGAAAATCCACCTTTCTCAATGGTCTTGTTTTTAATCTCTTTTGTGAAATTTGTATTAATGTCACCTCTGGTATAATCACCTTTCCTTGTTGCGTATCCATTGGCATCTGGTGCTCGGGTTCCTCCTTGAAACTGCACCTTTAAACGTTCTTCTCATCTATTTTCACACTACTGATCTTGCGAGGATTCAGTTTTCATCAATCTCATGTCCAATTTTGTAAAGGATTGTTGCACTGAATTTTCTAAGCATATCAAAAAATTAATCACA
>MTQE01001424.1:8857419-8875881 GCA_014337955.1 Aspidoscelis marmoratus
GATTGTTGCACTGAATTTTCTAAGCATATCAAAAAATTAATCACATTCACTGATTCTGGGAATTCTGAATCAATACTTTTCTTTTCATCCATGTTGTATTCGGGAGGTTAGATAGTCCATATATTCTTAAATCTTCATAGAATCTTTATATGTTTTTTTCTTGTCTTTAGCTGCCACCTAGTGGCCCGAAATAAGTAAAAAATGCTTATTCTCTTGCGTACTTGGATAGTAAATCCCAACTCTATGGCTGTCACATCACTTCCTGTCATTTTTTTCGTCATCTTTATCTGAACAGATAAGGTTTTTCTTTTTCCTTGGAATCCCAAGCTCATTAAAAACTTCTAATGACTCCAGTTATCTCTTACTTTTCTGCCTTATTTTCGTTCAGTCTTGCTAAGTTAACTTTTTCTGGCCACTTGCCATGAAAAATGGAACAGAGTTTTCTTTATCTTAAGCTTTCCAAATGGCAAATTAGCTCCTCTGTTTGATTCATTCTATTTTATAAAAGTCTTAAAAAGAAGCAATCGGTCAGACCTTCAGTTGCAATTTCAGTGTCTCGGAGTGGTGATTGAATACCTCTGACATCCTGGCAAAAGCAGATTCTTCTGTCCAGGGGTGGGTTGTCAAAACAGCCCTTTTTGAGGATTCCCTTTGTTCTCCTGTCACTCAGGAAGAAGTATCAACCGGAGAAGGTAGTCAAAACTCCCATTCTCCGGGAATTTCCGATGCTGAACGCCCCTTGACTTAGCTCAGCTAAGCTCAGGTTGTAAGTTCTGCCATTGTTCCAACTGGAAGTCAACCTTCACCTGCTCTTGACTCCCTACAAATAGCCTTGAGAGGCATCCTTCTGTCTCTCCAACCTGGAGGTGGTATCCAAGCATCCATTGTAGTAGCCATTGATACCCTTGCCCTCCATGAATTTGTCTAATCCTCTCTTAAAGCTACCCAATTTGTTTTCTGTCACCACCTCTTCTGGTAGTAAATTCCATAGACCAATGTCTCAGGGATGATAAGTCTGGGAAGGCTGTTTCCAGCATCTTGTTTTCAGCTTATATTGCTGGTTCAAGTATTTATTTTGTACTGGATTCCAATGGAAGAGCCCTCTTCCAGATCACCTGTATCTTTTAACCTTTTGAACAAAGTTGCTTTTCATGAATGACAATCAGAAAATGGGGGGGGGGTTGTCTACTAATTGCTGTAATTATCATGTGATGATGTATTTTGGATTCAAAGCCAAGAATTTAAATTTACAATCGTAGTATCCGTTTGCCTTTCTTTTCCCCCTTTCAATTTCAGAATGAAAGCTCTGTCCAGGAATATCCCATCACCTGCCTTGTGAAAGAGGGGTCTTCGAAAGCGGATCCATCACAGTTTGAACTGCTCAAAGTCCTGGGACAAGGTTCTTTTGGGAAAGTAAGTCCATCTTTTGCGACCAGTCTGGGCTGCCATTTGCTTGAACTGCCTGTCTCACTGTGGGTTAGAAAATAAGCAAATGATAAATGAAAGCATGGAAGTTTCTCTTCACCGTAGGAGTTTCTGGAAGGATTCCAGTTCTGCACACAGAAATGTGAGCCCTGAAACATATTCTCCATTTTTTAAAGAAATTGGGTGAGATGCAGAAAGTTTTGAATTCCTTACAGGAAAGGCTGCTGGGGAGAAGCAGATGTCAAGTTTCATTCATTTGTTTGTTTGTTTCCCACCCTTCACCAAATGGTCCCAGGGCAAGTTGCAATAAGAATAAAACATATCAAATAGTAAAACATAATTTAAAAATATAACCCCCTCCCTCCTTAACAGGACAGCACCCTGAGGAAGCTATTTAAAAGACAAAGCATGGGTGAAAAAACACGTTTTCACCAGGCACCGAAAACTATGCTTGAGGAGCCTGGCAAACCTCATGAGGGAGGCTGTTCCAGAGTCTAGGGGCCACCACAGAGAAGGCCCTCATGTATGTCCCTATTCCTCATACCTCTGCAAGAGAAGGATCTACAAGAAGGCCCTCTCCTTGAGATCTCAGTGCACGGGCAGGTCTGTATGGGAGAAGGTGCTAATCCGGAGGTTACGAGAGCGTGCGTCACTGTGGCCAAGTTATCCCGATCCAGAATACATATTTGCTGTATCAAAAGCCCAAGACAAATTTTGTTGTTATTGTTGTTGTTGTTTTTATCTGTCACAGCTTGTATTTTTTTAGATTGAAATTAGTCTATAGAACAATGCAGAATGTAATCAGGGTTATTTAAATACTGTGGGGGCCCATAGGTCAGTAGTGACATCTCCTCAAAAGAAGGCAATCACAAGACACTACTGTACTGTTGCTAGGAAAACAATGGAGGACTGGTGTATCAATGGCTACTAGAATGGATGCCTAGGCACCACCTCTAGTTTAGGGGGGGGGGATAAGCAGGATAGCTCTAGAGGCCACTAAAACTTAGGTGTGAACACTGCCTTAGTAATACTGAATCTAGCACTGAAAAGACTACCATGTAGCCTCCACAATCATTCATTTAGAATATTTTTAATGGTTCTCTGGAGAGACTTCGGGGCCAGCCGTTACCTATTTCTCCAGCATCTGCCCGACTCTTGGCTCCCACAAGAGGAACAAAAAAGGTCTCATATATGTATGTATATATGAGAAAAAATATAAAAGAGTGATAGTTAAAAACAACCATAGAAAGGAGAACAAAGGAGAGCATTATCACTCGAACAGAGAGATAACCATGCCCTGTGTTCCAGTAGTGGAAACCAGATGTTCCAATCCTTCCCCAAAAAGCTGCCAGGAAAGAGCCCATTCAGCTGAGGGAAGAACAGCAATCACACTTTCCCTTTCACTCCCTGTTTCAGATCAGAAGTCCCCAGTAACGTGGATGGAGGTAATGTTACCGGGAACCTCCGATCTGAAAGGGAGGGAATGAAAGAGAAAGTGTGATTGCTTTGTGTCTGTTCTTCCCTCAGCTGATTGACCAGGGCAGGCTTATTTACAGGGTTTGCACTAGGGCAGTGATGGCTAATCTTTTGAGCTCGGTGTGTCAAAATTCGCAAGAAAACCTAACTTAACTTGGGTGCTGTGTCACATCTAGAAATATCCATAACTGCACTAGGGGGACTGGAATTAAAAGATCCTCCATGAGTGGGAATGGCGTGCGCTCAAGCAGAAGAGCGAAGGAGCAGAACACATGCATTTTCTCTTCCCCTTTTGAAATTGGGGGGGGGGGTTCGACTGTACTTTTTTGCTGTTCTCCAAACCTTGATACTTATGTATCCCTCTGAATTGTTAGCAGCTACTAGAAATTTATCTCTCGCTGGCTGATACTTTAAAAAAAAATCTCATTTTGCAATCATGCTCAGAACAGGCATGGGGAGGAGAAGGGGGAGACCTTCACAGCTGTGAAATCCCACCAAGATCTGCCAGGCATTGGCCAGAAGGCTAGATCTGTGCCCCAAATAGTCTGCCCCAAATGTTTCCTTATGTATTTTTTGGTGACACTATGTACTACGTGTTCCCACTTTTTCTTGGGATTTTTTTTTCCGTGGATTTTCTCGGGATAGTCCATATAAAATTTTGGAATAAAAAATTTAATGGGAACTCTGGATATCGAATTCAGATTGGATTCAGATTCAAACATTTATGGGAATGCACCCATAGTCATGAAAATAGATTGGTCTGAAGACTCATAGACATGGTTAAGCATACCTTCCAAGTAGGTTCTTTTCACTGTAATTCTGCTAAGTGTATTTGTTCTGACCCATTTCTGCACAGGTTTTTCTTGTCAGAAAAGTTACGCCACCAGACAATGGTCATCTCTATGCCATGAAAGTCCTAAAGAAAGCGACCCTGAAAGGTGAGGAAACCTTATATACTAAGAACCTTAGTGGATTTGGAAATGGTGAAGTGTGAGGGTGGGGATACCTGACAAAATTATGCTTCTGCCCAGTTCCCCATTGGGTTGTTGCTGGAGACATCCTTTGAACCAGACGTGATAACCATTATTAAAATTGGATGGATGGATGGATGGATGGATGGATGGATGGATGGATGGATGGATGGATGGATGGATGGATGGATGGATGGAACGAAGGAACGAAGGAACGAAGGAACGAAGGAACGAACATTCATTACAGCCATTAGTCAGCTAGTAAAAAGTAAAGATGTGTATGAAGTAATGGGGCCACACAAATAACTCTCCCTGGTTGGTTGGTAGCAGCAGCTTTTTTTCATTTTTTGCCTGACATGGGCTTTCTATATTGACAGTGCGCGATCGTGTTAGGACAAAAATGGAGAGGGACATCCTAGTAGAAGTCAATCATCCATTCATTGTGAAGCTGCACTATGGTAAGTGTAAAACCTTTTTTGTTCCTCTTGTGAGAGCCAAGAGTCAGGCAGATGCTGGAGAAATAGGTAACGGCTGGCCCCGAAGTCTCTCCAGGGAACCGTTAAAAATATTCTAAATGAATGATTGTGGAGGCTACATGGTAGTCTTTTCAGTGCTATACTCAGTATTACTAAGGCTGTGTTCACACCTAAGTTTTAATCCAGCTTTAGTCCACTTTCTGGCTGAGACAAAACATCAGCATAGGGACTAGTCATGTTCTTTCTTCATTATTTAGCCCAAAGGTATTTTTTCTGAGCTAAATCACGGTAAAAGAAAACTCCATGTGGACTGAAGCTGGATTAAAACACAGCCTAATAGGATCTTCACAGCATAAGGTTATAATGTGTTGTTTGTATAACTGTATTGCTGAATGTTATAAGACCTGAAGCATCTTATGGAAGAAGATATAAAACCATAAATGAAATTTTATCCAGTGAAACTGTAAAAAGGCTGTAATAACGAGAGTGCAATCTAAAGGATTAGGATTTAGGCCCTTTCTGCACTATGCCTTATTTTGGACTATATCCTGGAATAGGGTCATGTCACCCACATTTTGGTGCAACTCTGGCAGGCCCCACAGGTTCCCACATCTGCCATTGCAGTGAGAGTTCAGCATTGGGAAGATCCAGGTTCAAAACCTGACTCAGCAAGAAGTTCGCAGGGTAAAACTGAAACTGTCATTCAATCCAGCCTTCATTTGCAGGGATTTGTGATAGCTATGTGACTCTCACACACACTGCAGCAGAAAGGTAATGTCTAGCTATAGTATTCTCCAACGCTAGGTGTGTGATGGTTTCTCTCCACTTAGAGCAAAAATATTAGTTAGCGCTGGCCTTGTTGCTTTCTACCCTGCGCCAAAGAGCTTGCCACTTCCCTTGCTACCGCAAGTAATGCCCCCTCCCCAGCGGAGAAGCATCTCTATCAGCCTCCCAAGGCTTCCTTTCTCCCACTAGCCTTCACTGAATTTAAAGTCACAGGAACCCCTTTTCCAGCGATCTCCATGTAATAGTAAATAGCACTTCAAACTCAGTTCTCTTTACATAACAAGAAGATGTCCTTTATTAATAACATTCTGAACGAACCAATAGATAATTAAATATAAAGATAAATAAATAAATAAATCAGTGGCTTCCAAGAATTCACACAGCAATTAGCATCCTACTCTAATCTAGGCTGCCTAATCTCTGGCTCTTCCTAAGCCCTGGACCCTGCTGGTGGGTTTCCCCCCTTCAGGTGAAGAACGGTCACTTCAGAATGTTCCCGCTCTGAAAATCCAAAGAATAGAACAGTTGTACTTCTGGGTTTGTGCCTTTTATATGGCTGTAGCCTGGCATGGGCTGCCTCTGATTGGCTGTGCCTGTGGGCATTCTCTCCTTCCTCTCTTATGCTAAATTTGGTGCTCTGCCCACTGCTTACCTGCTGTCCCTTATCTACAATAAACACATTACCTTAAATATCATAATTGCTGTACACTGAAATATCTTAAATAATTAAATACATTGCCAACATTTACAATAATCATACAACATGACCCACAATAAATTCATCCAACAAGCGTAGGCATCTCAGTCCTCCACTGAAAGATCTCAGGCCAGGGCAGAATAGATGTTCCACTGGGGCTGGCAAAAAATGCCAGGAGCAGAATGCTCAGAATTGTTCTATAGGGGCATTTGCAGGACCACAAATTGACCAGAGGAGAAGGACAGAATGCCAGAGTCCTGCGGATGAACTGGTGCAAACTTTTAAAACATCTTCATGTCTTTTTTTTTTTTTTTGGCATCTTGAATTCCAGCTTTCCAAACGGAAGGAAAACTCTACCTCATTCTGGATTTTCTCAGAGGGGGAGACCTTTTCATGCGCCTGTCCAAAGAGGTGAGCACATCTATGTGTCATGCGGCCGAAAGACAGCTTCATTGCATCTGGCTGGATGCTGCATGACAAACATTTGGAATACTTGTGGCTGTCTCATGGTTTTTATTCTACACTCCTACATGAAGGCAACTGGGTGATGCTGGGCTAGTCACAGCTCTCTTTCTGAGCTCTCACAGCACTACCTACTTCAGAGGGTGTCTGTTGTGTGGAGAAGAACAGAAGGTTTGTCAGCCGCTTTGAGTCCCCTTAAGGGTGAGAAAAGTGGGGTACAAAAACCTACTACTACTACTACTACTACTACTCTTCCTCTTCTTCTAAAATATAAACATGCTATTCTCTTATTTTCTGAATGGACATTAATTCAGTGTTCTTTCTCCATCAAATTAAATATTTGTGTTATATCTTGTCAAAGCCATTTTGGCCACACATTTGTATAGTGTGGATGCGCAGGTACAGCATAGCTTAATGGAGTCACAAACTGGAGTTGTCATCCAAATAATAGGAGGTTTATTTCTTCATAATGTAAAGTAGCAAGGCAAGGCTTGAAATCAAAAGGGCCAAAGGACCATTCCAACACCAGGACATTTATACAGAATTAAAATACAGACGTCACATAGAGAGATAAAGTTTGACCTATCCCAAGTGAATCTTCTCAGGTGCTATACATTCAACAACTAATCGCAGCCACCTGGGTTTAGACGTTCTGTGAGATTCCCAAACACTTACACCCAAAAATTTATCCTGACATATCTTTCGAAACCTTACTCCAGTTCTTTTCCATCAAGGACCATGGCTTATATCCCAGATAAATTAATCTTCTTTCCCTAAAGAAATCAGTCCTTATCAGGTCAGACATTTAGTAGTAGCATTTCTGCAAATTCCACCTTGTTGCGTCCCCATCCAAAGGCTGTCAGTGACTGAAGGCCCGTAAGCATTTTTCAATCCCATAATCGTTCTCACAGTGAATACTCTGATCCCCCTAGCTGCAAAGGAGACACCCTGCCTGCCTCTGCAACTCTGAGAAGGTGCCTAGACATCTCTTCTAGCTGCCTTAGATTCACGCGTCCTCCACATCTACGTTTCTGCTAAGAAAACTACATGGAGGTGCTCATGCAGTCAACAAGGGGTCGATCACAACTCAGCGGTACCCAGCAATAACGGCAACTCCAAAGGGAAGAGTTTGCACAGTTTACTTTCGTATTCAATAAACGCAGAACATGGTTTATTATTCAAGCACCCAGGGGCGTAACATCAACCCACGTCTGAGAGCCGGAACTTTAATGCAATTTTGGCATGATTAAATGATTAAGGGCTAGAAGTGCAGCCGGGCAGATTACTCAACTCTAGGGGTGCGCATGCGTGCAATTCTTGACGTTGAATTCGATTTTAATATGCGAATGTCCAAATTTATACTAAGAGAGAAAAAATGAATGTATTCAAATTCAAACCAATTCATATACATTCGTATCTATTCATACGAATATTTGATTTGTATTTGATGATACAAATGTCAGCAACATTAGTATGTGTCTGTATGTGTCCGTATGCATCCCGTTTTTATCCCATAGGCATCCCATTTTCATCTCGTATGTATCCGTACAAATGCGTATCGTTACCAATAAGACGCGTACAGATACACGTGTAATGCGTATGTTTCGGTTCACATACAAATGTCCAAATGATTCATACGAATGATTCAAAACATTCGGATTAGTTTGAATGTTAAAAAATGAATGTACAGACATTCAATTTGGATTCAAATATCCACATTTGAACAAATTCGATTGAATTTTCAATGTTTCCCGACTCATGTCTGAATTGCCCCTTGCAGTGAAACAAACTTTGCTACAGGACATAGAACTTGTTACAAGTTATTTTGTTTGTATCCAATGGGAGGGGAAAGAGGCCCTCTGATCTTCAAGGCAGCAAAGATGAGATTAAAAATTGCCTAAAAGGAAAAAAACATTTTGGTGCAGACTTTATACAGATTGTAAAATGCTTGGAAATTGGAAGTATGAAAAGAAAGTAAGGCAGAGCAACTATTGTTACTAAACATGGTCACTTTGTCAATTATCACTTAAAGAAGGTATGGAAAGATACGTTTTCTCAAGACTTTTTAAGTATCAGCAGCAAGTATCAGGCCTTAAGAGGAAATGGGTTTGTGAAGCTAGGGATATGCACGAATGTTTTAAGTATTTGGAATTCGATCAAATTCAATCTAATGTGGATATTTGAATTCAGATAGAATAAACTTTATTGATTAGTCGCTTGACCATATCAAGTATCATGTGTACAAGGATGAATTCAAATAGAATGTCTACACATTCGCATTTAAACATTTGAATGAATTTCAAATGTTCCAAAACATTTGTTCATATGATTTGAATCATTCAAATGTATGTATCTGTGCAAATATCATACGTATCTGTACGCATTTGTGCTTGCGATACGGACCGAAAGCAGGATGCGTATGGGATAAAATGGGATGTGTACAAAATGCATACAATCACATATAACACATATATGTAAATGTTGTCCAGATTCATATATTCAAATTCGTACCTAACATTTGAACGAATAGTTTCAAATGTATTAGATTTGAATTGGTTTGTGTTGCGTTCAATTTCTAAACATTTGAATGATTTGACGTTCGATTTGACTCGAATTTGAATGCAAAAAAAACATTCATGCACCTCTCTACGTGAAGCCTTCCTTCCTTGTTCGGCTGTAATTTGTTTCATTTGTAGTCTGAAACGTTTGGAAAGTATCCATTGCTTTAAGTAATATTTAAACTTGATTTCCCTGCATCCTGCATTAATGAAAGGCTTATTTGGTAGAGATTCTATTTGCTAGCTTCTCTATATCATGGGTGCTTAAACTGTGGTTCTGCAGATGTTCCTGAACTGAATGCTGAAAGTTCATCACAGAGAACATCTGGAGCACCAGAATTTGGGAACCACTGCTTCCCATTAAACCTGGCCTCCTCTAGTTTGAATCAAAGATGCTATCTTTTCCCGGAAAACATGAGTGGATTCTCTCTCTCTTGCCCCCCACCCCCCTGTCCCGCAACTTTATTAATGTAAAATTAATAATTTATAACACTTCACATAGATGGATACAATACAGTTGGTTGAAATATATAGTAAAAAATGTGTGTGTGTGTGTGTGTAAATTAAAAAGATAACAGAAAGTAAATAACTAATAATATAAATAAAAGGAACATGAAGACAAAGAGAGATTGGATGTTCTATAGTATTATATAACATGTTAAGAATCAGGTTTCATAAGCAATTAAAATAGTATAATAAGATAGATAAATAGAAGTAATTATATAGAACTTTAGAATATTAGCGATAAGATTTCTGACAAGGGAGTGGTTGCAGTTTTAATTTTTGGAAGTGCAGAAATGAACATATCCCATTCTTTTCTAATGTCCCCTCATTTTTTATTGCCAAATATTCATTCCCCCCGACACGCAGATATTATTATATTAATCACATATTCCCACATTTTCTCATACGAGGGCTTAATTTTTAGATTGGTGCCAAATTTCCAGGTTTTTTGCAATCAGTATCTGGGTGGCTGAGTGGAATCTGAGCGGATTCCAGGAAAGGGGCCTTTGGAATACGATAAAAGTTGCCTGCCTGCCTGCCTGTCTTCTGTCAAGCACAGATAAAGGATTGCAAAACAGTGGCTCCCCTGTTGCACCGCAGCCTCTGGAGCAAAATGGTTGGGCTATAGTTTAGTAGCAGCAGGGGAGACCGACAGAGTATAGGAAGGAGAGGCCTTGGTGATGTAACAGGAAATGGACTTACGTATGAGGAAGAAGTGTTTGACATTCGTAGAACAACAGCAAGGGTGTCTTCTAACAGAGATTTCTAATGTTTGTACACATTCTCCTGTTCTCCTACTTTCCTCACTGCTTAGCAGCCTGGAACATGCTTGGAAGCATGTGAAGTTTGTATGCTGTACGTTCTGCTTGATCTGCAACCGTCTGAGATTAATCTAAAAAATACACGTTTGTGCACTAGCTCTTTATTTATTTATTTATTTTGCATAAGCAGTGAATTCTAGAAACATGTATAGAGGACTCTCAATATGTGCCTATTTTGGCTTTAAAGATCAAATCCCAGCCCCTTTCTGCACTGAGCTTTGTTCCATATTATATCCTGGAATAGAGACTTGCCATCTGCATGTTGGGGCCCAAGTTCTGGAACTGTTGGACTTAGCAGAGCTTGCTTCTAGCAAGTGCGCACCAGACAGCATGTGTGCATGGTATTCACGTGCAGGAACAGAGTTATTAATGTTTTCCAAGTTCAAGGTTTATTGCTTTCTGGTTACAAGATAGTTGCATGCATATGCTGAGGAAATGCATGGATATATGAAAAAATAACAGTCATAGAACCTAACCACTAACTTATGAATACTACATGGTTGCTCATAAACAGAGAATAGTCAACTAGTTACATGCAGACAAATTAACATGTGGTCATAGGAAACAAGTATTCCATGCAAACACTTTGGACCAATCCTGGACGGAACAATTCTTTCATGTCGCGTCGATCTGCTTCCCATAAACAACTTTATTTCTCACAAAAATACTCTACTTGTTATGGCTACGTTGCTACACAGGATACACGATTACAGAGCACCTGTTGTTATTCAGATCAGGATGGCCTTCCGGTCTAAATAATGTAAGCTCTGGGACTGTTTCTACTTTTCACAGGGGGGGGATATGTCCCGACATTCCTTCTCGGAGCTTACATCTTGCAAATTTCGCATTTGAACAAACTTCTCGTGTTTTATTTATTTTTATATTTATTATTTATATTTATACCCCGCCCTATACCCGTAGGTCTCAGGGCAGGTTATAAGTCTAACACAGCAGGTTAAAACAGTAATATCCATAAAAACATTTAAAAAACAAGCAAGCAGACAACAAACAAACAAAATCTACAGTGGAAGGAAAAAATGGTCACATTAGCCGAAGGCCAGGGCAAAGAGGTGCATCTTTTACCACCTTCCTAAATGTATACAGAGAAAGAGCATGATGCACCTCAAGGGGGAGACTATTCCATAACTTGGGGGCCATTACCGAAAAGGCCCTTTCCCAGGTTTCCACCTGCCTCACTATTGAAGGTGGTGGGACAACCAGGAGGGCCTCGCCTCCAGATCTTAAGGCACGGGCAGGTCAGTATGGGAGAAGGCGTTCTTTTACAAAAGGTAAAGCTTTAGTAAAGATACCAGCAACATTGTTTTCTGATTTTATATACACTATTTGAATGAAAATAACTTGCATCAACATGTGGACAGCAGATCCCTATTCCGGGATATAAACCAGAATAAAACCCAGTGTAGAAAGAGCCCTTGTTTCCCAGCCAAGCCTCCTTGCTGATAAGATGCATACGTTGTTTTTCTTGTTTCCTACATTGCTTGACCTCAGGTGACCCCCCTCTTTTCCTCCCAGGTAATGTTCACTGAGGAAGATGTCAAGTTCTACCTTGCAGAACTAGCTCTGGGCCTTGGCCATCTGCACCGATTGGGAATTGTATACAGGGACCTTAAGCCAGAGAAGTATTTTATTTGTTTGTTTGTTTGTTTGTTTGTTTGTATTTCTATCCCACCCTATACCCGAAGGTCTCAGGGCGTGTTACAATATTATATTAATCTTAAGACAGGTCCCTGCCCTCAGGCTTACAATCTAAAGAGACAAGTATGAAAATGCTGGAGGGGCATCACGTTCATTTTATTAGCTTCCATCATATTGAATCTCTAAAAGGGTTGGGGGCATGTTGACAACTGAGCAAATAACTTCTTCTCGGCATATGTGGCCATGTGGAACAAGGCTGGTCCAACTAGTGGCTTTCCAGATGTTTCTGAACTACAACTCCCAGCATTCCAGGCCAGCTTGGACAAAAGACTGGGAATTCTGGGTGAGGAGCATTTCGTGGGTGGGGAGGGGTGGATACAGGTTGGCTTGCTCTGATGTAAGAGCCAGGGTTTGTCTATGTGTCATGCCCTGTCTCTCCTCCTTCATGGAGTCTCTAGATGTCATTGGAGCAAAATGGAGGCAACAACTGTAAGGACTTGAGAGCAAAAGGATATTAAGAGGCAATGTCACTTGTCAAAGAGGGTCTTGGTTAGAGCAGGCAGTAGCTGGATATCAGGTGAGGAAGCAATAATGGAGGCTCTTCTTCTCCTGCCAGTATCACTTCCTGGTTAGACAGCACAGTAGTCAGCACTGTCTTTGCCCACAGGCATCCAAGAATGCCTGGGAAGGCATGATGGCACCACTGTGCACACATAGCTGGCTGTTTGGGTCTCCACAATTGTTGCTAGGTCCTCAAGGTGAGAAAAAGCACAATTACCCGAAACCCCACAACCAATGTAAAGTTTTCTGATAATAGTTTTTAGGACTATTCCGGGGGGCGGGGGAGGCTTTGACGGTGTGGGGTGAAGTGGGTCTGTGATGGGGGTCTATGGAATTGGCTGCCAGAAGAGGTGGTGACAGCAACCAGCCTAGACGGCTTTAAGGTAGGGTTAGACAAATTCATGGATGACAGATGTATCAATGGCTACTAGAATGGAGGCCTAGGTGCATCTTTCAGGCTGTGGGGGACAAATAGGATGCTTCTAAGGCCATTTGCTGGGATTCGAGAGCAGGAGGAGGTTTGCCCTTGTCTCTGCTTGAGATGCCCAGTGGCAATTGGTGGGCTGCTGTGGGCGACAGCATGCTGGACTGTGGGATGATCCAGCAGGGCTCCTCTTAGGCCCTTAGGTTCACCTTAGCAGTGCCATACTGGTGCTGTATCCCCCCTTTCTGGAAAGGGCCTTAGTCTTAACTCCTCTGTGAGGCAGATCAGATGTGAAAGCAGGGTCAGTGCTGGAAGCAGGTACTTTGTTCCCAGGCACAATGCTAGCCCTAACCTATCAGATGATTCTTTGGTGATTCCACTTTCTGCCCTGTGCTGCTCTCCCAGGCCCAGTGTGGATCCTGGAGGTGCCTCTTCTTTTTGCTGTGTAGGCTGAACCCCTGCATACCCAAGATTTTTGTTTTGTTTGTACTGGGGGGTCTAACTGCCTCTCCAGTTAGATCTTGCCCATCGCCTCTTACCTAGCCATTCATCTGGGAGCGTCGAGAATTGAGGCCTGCAGAGTGGGCCCTTTCCAGCTGAATTGCAAAAGCTTTGAAAAGGCAGCGAGGTCAGAGCAAGGAAAGTTATTTATCCTGAACTCTGTTCTGCAGAGCACGATCGAGACTGAATTGCAAACCCAGGCTGCGTCTGCACTGAGGCATAAGGGGGCCATCTCAAAACCGCCAAGGCTGGTAAAATCCCAGCCTGACAGATTTTCCTCAGTCCACGCCCTCATTCAAAAGAGAAAGGAGGATGTAACGTCCAATGATATGAGAGTTTCTCTTCTTTCGAGGTCTTCCTTTTCTTTCCTCTGTTCAGTAGAAGGAGCAGAAAAGAACCCGGAGAAGGGAAATGGCCATGGCTTCTCTCTGTCTTCTGGAGGGTAGTCACCACCACTGGGCAAGACGTCAGCATTGGGGTGGGAGAAGCAGCAGCGATTCTACCATTTCTCCAGGAGCAAGGATTCAACCTACGCATGGAGATTCCCCACCTTTAGTGTGGCTTGGAGTTTGGGCACATGCTGCCCATGTGGCAGATGCGGCCCTGCATAGGGTTGTGCACAAATGTTTGAAATATTCGTTATTCGCACGAATCCGGATGTTCATATACAAATCGAATATCCGGACATTAGAATTTCCAAATTTGAATGAATATCTTGAGTTATCCGTACAAATAATTTGGACATTCCTATCTGTGCGGGTACGTATGCATCCCATGGGTATCCGTAAGCACCCTAACAGATACGTACAGGATGCATATCATTGGATACATATCAAATATTTGAACAAATAGATATGGACAAATTCAAATTTTTGAATATTTGATTTGTTACAAATGTCGAAAATTGCCTTTGTGCACAAATGTAGCACCCACCCACCCCAGAAAGCTCATTGCTCCTCATTAGATCACTGAATGGTTTGCTGATGGTTTTTTCTATCTATTCCTGAACTTTAATACTGTATTTTCTTTTCCTCATAGTATCCTGCTGGATGACGAAGGGCATATCAAACTCACAGGTAAAGACAGGGGATTTTACTTGGGGAGGGATCTTTTCATTCTTTCTTTCTTTCCACCACATTCCTAAACACCTTGCTCATTTTGTAGACTTTGGTTTGAGCAAAGAAGCCATTGACCATGAAAAGAAGGCCTATTCTTTCTGTGGGACGGTTGAGTACATGGCCCCGGAGGTTGTGAATCGCCAAGGACACACTCAGAGCGCCGACTGGTGGTCATACGGGGTATTAATGGTATGGAGGATTTTGATTATACAGCTCCACTGATTTGCAGCCCAAGGTTCCAGTGCTTAGAGTCAGTTCGGTTTAGTGGTTAGGGAGCCCAACTCTTATCTGGGGATACTGGGTTTGATTCCACACTCCCACATGAAGCCAGCTGGGTGACCTTGGGCTAATCACAGCTCTCTTCTTGAGCTCTCACAGCCCCTTCTACCTCACAGAGTGTTCTGTTGTCGGGAGAAGAACAGAAGGTTTGTCAGTCGCTTTGAGGCACCTTAAGTGGGTGAGAAAAGCAGGGTAGAAAAGCCAACTCTTCTTCATGAATAAACAAGACCTGAGCCATTAGTAGGGGTGTGCAGGATGCAGTTTTGAATGTTTCCACCTACCAGGCTGTGGGCCCCACGCAGAGGGATAGCATTGTTTTTAAATCTTTTTGGAAACATTTGAAATGGTGCAAATTGTGTGTGTTCCCGACAGTATGGGATCTGCCGGCTCTCTTTGCAGACGCACGGCTTTCAGTCAAAGATTGCGGCTGACATGTATATGCTGCGTAGCATTCATGAGGGTCGCGTTCCAAACCACCCTTGTCAATAATGACACTTGCAAATATCAAAGGTGACCAAAAAAGATCCTTTTCTCACAAGCAGAACCAGGTTTTTTTTGCCTCACGGGTAAACAGTCTGCGAAGGCCCCTTTTGAAATCTAAGCTCGTTATTTTTGAGTTGCAAATAAAAGATGGTATTGGGTCTCACCTCTTGAATATCCACAACTTGGGAGCAATAAACGTCACAGGTTTTAAGGGACTTCTATATATAGATACCTAGGTTTGATATGGCCAATGGATTAATCAATAAATTCACTCGTTCATATGCATCTATAGAAAGCCATTTTTTTTTTTTTGCATACTTTTCATACTGAAATTGCATCATAACAGAATCTGGGAAAGGTACATAACCTGGATTGGGAATTTCTTTCCACCTGCAAGCAAGGTTGGAGGCAGGAGAACAAGGGAGGTAAACAAAAATTTGCTCAGGTGAAAAGCAGCCCTTGCACAGTGTTCCCAAATTCAACTTTGGCAGTATGAAAAACGAATAGTCAGTGAGCTGGCGTGATGCTGCCATCTTGTGGCATGTTATTTCCAGTTGAGGACAAAACTGCAGTGGACACAATGACAGGCTGTTGGTCACACTTAAAGTTTATTCCAGCTTCAGTCCGTTTTCAGAGTGAGGGAATTCATCGGCACAGGGACAAGCTGTTTTCTTTCAGTGTTAAATAGCTCAGAAAAATTCCCCTTTGGGATAGATAATGTGGATAGAAAATTACTGGTCTCTTTGCTGATGTGATCTCTCGCTCGTGGACTGGAGCTGTGACCACAGCTAAGTTTTGTGGCCCAGATTTGTGAGACCTGGGCCCCATCCAGCCAGGAGGAATGTGGCAACTCTTCTATACCCCCCCCCTACTAAAATGCAGAAAACCCAGCCCTGCTCACGGGTTTTCCAGCAATAGCACTTTTTACTTACCTTATGGACAGAGCTGCCATCAGAGCTCCTTCCATGATGCGTGCGTGGAGGATGAAACAGACACCCACGCAATACCAACACCTGTATCCAGGTTTCAACACCAGCTGAATGCCTAGACATGTGCGTCAATAAAACACTTCAGTTAGTTTTTACTAATACAGTATTTCTCTCTTATTCTTCCTACCTCGGTTTGTTTCCTTTTGCAGTTTGAGATGCTGACAGGAGCCCTGCCATTCCAAGGGAAGGATAGAAAAGAGACGATGACACTAATTCTCAAGTAAGACGTGGGAGATTCAGCCTTTTGCTAAACCCGTGGTCAGCAGCTGGTGTTTCCAGGGGGGAACCTTGGATAGTAGACAGGCAATATTACCTCTGGGACTGGTATAGAGGAATTCTGGGTATATATTATGACATATATATGACTGAAGTGGGATATGAATCCCATTTGCTGGGATTTGAGAGCAGGAGAAGGTTTGCCCTTGTCTCTGCTTGAGATGCCCATGGGCAATTGGTGGGCCACTGCGCATGAGAAGATGCTGGACTAAATGGGCTCTTATGTTCTTAGGTAAGCCTTGTGCATCTCCAGTTCATGGTTGTTTTTTGTCATGCGAGATCTTGGGGAAGGCGAACAGACAGGCAATATATTGATTATGCAAATATAGATCATAGATATATTCAGATCAGAAATTTATATTATGGCTGTAGGTCCAGACAAGCTAGAAATACCATAAGCAGATTTTTAAAAATAGTCAGAACACTTTGCATGAAAGTACAGAGAAAGGCCAGCGATAAGCACACAAACTCTATACAAGCGAGGAAAGAAAATATTTAAAACAGAATTCAGAAAGTTGAAAGCTAAAAATTAGAACATATTTTTAAAGCTGAAGACCAAAAACCTAGCTGTTGAAAGAATGATACTGGTACACGGCTTGCAATGGAAGACCAATCCAAGTGGTGAAAACAGGGAGAGCAGCTCAACTTCAGTTGGCTGCCTCATCCCACGTGATGTGCGCGCCAACGCAAAATCCCGCAGCAAAATCATTTTTGGGGTGTGATTGGGGGAAGAGGACTTAATGGGGCTGAAACGGACTACAGTGAGTGGCTTCTGCATGAATTTGCCTTCCCTTTCACCCAATGACCGATTACTTGCTGTTGAGCGACAGAACCTTTACCCTATCAGAGCGCAAAGGGTGTATAAAGGAGTCTCAGGACTGGAACAGAAAGGTGTGAGCAGAGTGACTCAAGTAGAAGACGAACTGAGGAAGGATTATCAGTTATCGGGTGTGTATGGAGTTGGTGCATTTTGGGTCCAGCTTCTTAATAAGATGGATTACAGCAAGGGATGACCACAGCCATCTACTCCATTTAACAATGAAGATATCAATTCCTTGCTGCCTTTCCTGTTTAACAAATTCAGTACATTTTTATTATGCTTAGAATTCTAATTACTCAATATACCTGATCTGAAACGGCTATCCCCTATTAAATCAACATACTATTTATTCTCGCTGTCATGTCCAGACTGGCGGGAAGCTTCGAATTTACCTGACGCTGCAGAGCGAGTGTTCTCCAACCAGGATTAAGTCCATTCACAGTAGCGTCACTATAATGTGATGCATCTACAAAGTATTGGCCGTCACGTATGACAGTTTGATCTTGGCTGCGCATCACAAAGAATGGATGCACCCTTAATTAACTGATGAAAAATTGTTCTCTTCACTATTGTGAGATAATTGCTGAGTGAATTGTATGGTGGGTTATGTACATATCAGTACTGCAGGATTTAGGAGAGTTGAGATTTCCCTGCTTTAAACATAAGAAAAGACATTAGAAGGCTAATGTCCCCACCACAAAATTATAAACTGCTGGATTTGAATTTCTTCACGTTCTTCTGCTTCTCTAGGACGAACAGTGGATGCATCTGAGAGCTCCATTTGGAAGATAAGGCCCCATCCAGACATGGAGAATACATTACCATTATAGTGCTACTATTTACCCCCCAAAAGTACTAGAAACTATTGCTGGAAAACCCAGGACTAGTTTCAGGTTTTCCAGCAACAGCACTTTATCCTTACCTTCTGAATGGAGCTGCCATGATTGCCTCATCCGGCACACACACATGAAGGCCAAAACAGGTGTCCATGCATATGCAGAAGTGCCAACAGGTGCATCTGGGGATCCGAAAAGGCCGAATGCCAGAGGCACGTTTCAGTATAGCATGCGGATATCACACCAGGCACAACACCAGTCTCAGTAGTAAAAGTGGTGGGCACCTGGGAGAGGGTCCGGATGGATGGATGGATGGATGGATGGATGGATGGATGGATGGATG
>MTQE01001424.1:8877166-8889052 GCA_014337955.1 Aspidoscelis marmoratus
ATTTTCTGTAGACCCCATTAATGGGGTCTACAGAAAATCCGGATTAAAGGGAGCCTGTTTATTTATTATTATTTATTTATTATTTACATTTATATCCCGCCCCATACTCGAAGGACTCCACGTTAGTTTGGCAATGGCGTCTAGAGGAGGCTAGGGGGAGGGGATGCACCCATGGGGGGGAGCCCCGAAATCCAAGCTTCAAAGTGACTCCGAAGTCACTTCGAAGAGATCGGCAGAGACATCAGAGACACTCCGGAGCTGCTCTTTGCCATCCATTCGCTATTAGCGCAGACAGCACGGAGTTCCCTCTGAAATCCCACCGAAGAGATCGGCAAAGCCTCCAGAGTCCCGTCATCGGTCTCTCCGAAGATAAGCACATGCTTCGGTGGTGCTCCAGAGCTATTTTCCGCTGACATTGCAGGGGCTCCGGGGCTGTTTTGCGCTGACTTTGGAGACATTCTGAAATGATTCTGGAGCGGCTTCAGAGTCTGTGCCGATATTTTCGAAGTGACTTCGGAGATTGCACCCCTCTGTCCCCCGAAACACCTGGGGTGATGGGCAGACCCCTTGGGGGTGATCCGGATTTCCCAGATGGGTGCAAAGGTGTTTCCATGGCAGGGAGGTTAGCACCCATTGCTATTGGGTGCTGCACCTCCCGTGGAAACACATTGGGTGCTTCCCTTAATCCAAATCTACTAGATCCGGATTAAGGAATGTGCCCATTCCTTAGATCTGGATCTTCTTAGATCCGGATTAAAGGAGCGCGGTGGAAAAAACACCCATAGACTCACTTTTTAAAGGCCCCGTTCTGACACAGGATTTAGGCAGGCTTGAATTCAGCTCGAGTTCCTTCCGACAGTTTCCAAGGGCTCTCCTGTTTCTACGGACTAAAGGTCCCAAAATGTGGAGAATCCCTATTCGGATTAAAAGAGGACTTGCTGCTGGATCTACAAATAATCCTCACTTTTTATCCATGGGAATACAAGTGGGGTTTTTTTTGGGGGGAGGAACCATGCTTTGGGGGCTTTCCCCATCTGAAAGGGGAAAGGGTTATTGTTCCTTTCTTGCTTCAGCATTGTGGAATCAGAGTGCTGACTCCGATTCAGCCGGGCCCAAATTTCTCACCTTCTAGTTTCCTGTTCATTTCTAAAGCTTGAGTTAGAAATTGGGAAACTTTTCCTTTCAAATGCTCCCTCCTGATTCCAGTCAGGTTGTTGATGCTGAAGTGTAAAACATCAAAACCCAAACAACTCCGCATGGATTTGAAATTTTTGACCGAGGAGTTAATATCAATGCTCTGCAGGAATCATTGCTATTTCAACAGGCATTAGTAGCTGCGAACGACCTCTTGTTTACTGTAGGATCTGGGCAGGATTATACAGAAACAGGTGTTCCTTGAGATACTGTGGCTTCAGGCTATGGAAGATCAGATGAGACAAGAGGAAGTATTTCTTTACCCAGAGGGTCATCGGTTTATGGAATTTGCTGCCAGAAGAGGTGGTGACAGCAAGCTACCTAGATGGCTTTAAGGAAGCCTTAGACAAATTCATGGAGGACAGGTGGACCTATGGCTACTAGAATGTATGCCTTGGTACCACCTCCAGGCTGGAGAGACAGGCAGGAAACCTCTAAATGCCATTTGCAGGGATTCGAGAACAGGTGAAGGTTTTGCCCCTGTCTTCTGCTTGAGACTCCCAGAAGCAATTGGTGTGAGACAGGATGCTGGACTACATGGGCTGTGGCCTGATCCAGCAGGACTCCTCTTATGTTCTAATGTTTTTGAACGCTTTAAGGGTCCACATCAGCAGTTTGAATTGAGTCAATATAGACAACCAGTGTAAACAAAGATTGGTGTTAAGTGTCCTTGTTTAGGAGTCTGAGATCCATGCTGCTCCATCTTGCTTATTCTGATTTATGAACTACTCTCAGATCACTGGTGCTCAGGTACCCTCATCTAGGTGGGGCTACGCCTGGGTCATTAACCAAAGGAGGCAGAAGGCATTTTATACCACTGGTATGACTGGGCATCTCAGTAATAACGCTCAGTCAAAAGCTTATGCCCAGACCGAAGATCTGGTCCCCCTGGGCTTAGTGCAACTCCATTCAGAACTAGGCCATACACTTGAGACAGGGTGGAAATCTCTGTTGTCTCCTTCCAGACCTTTGGCGATAGATCTGAAATACACTTAGAGTGCACAATGTAGAAGCAATCCCAAATGGCATCTGTTCCTCTTTCAGGATCTGGTCCTGATGGGGCTGAAGAGATAAAGCGTCATCCTTTCTACTCCACCATTGATTGGAATGTGAGTACAGCCCTTATGCTTCTGCTCCACTAGGCTTTCCGGTGATTTTAGGCTTTTAAAAATTTACAGTTAGTACCTGGCAGTTGTACCTCCATTGCTTCTGAAGGGCTGTCAGAACAAGCTTGGTAGAACAGGTCTGTGTAGACTGGCTCAACAGATATTTCAGAAGGGGAACTATAGGCCTGTGTGAAGGAAATAACTCCCTTAGCTCCCTAGAACCGCAGGTGGATGGAGATGGGGCAGAAGAAGCATCCTGTGCTCCAAAGACAAAAGCAACCAGTTACAGTTGTTATCTTGATCGGTGGTAATTCATTTTGTTCAAAACAGCAGCTGGATTTAGGCTGAACAAACAAAGCCTAAATCTGACAAACACTTTTTATAAGATACTTTGCCTGATATGTTAATGTTTGGGAGGGACTGTAGCTCAGTGGTACAGCAAACAGCCTGAACAGTAAAGGATTGCCAGTTCAATCCCCAGCCTCTACTTGGAAGTAGGCAATGGCAAACCAATTCTGTATCTCTGCCAATAAAACTGCATAGAGCTGCCCATGCAGTCAACCAGGAGTGTGTGGTAAACAGCAACGTTGTTTATATTTATGTTTAAGTTAAGATTTCTGTACCACCCTATTTATATAAGTCTCAGGGCAGCGAGCAAGAATAACAGAAGAAAACAAAATTCAAGCAGAATAAATTCTTGGTTTCCCCTAAGATAGCAAAGCTGCAACTGGCTACAGATTAGAGGTGTGCTCAAGTGCATTTTTGACAGTCTGTTCATAACAAATCGAATGCTTGAAAATCCATTTTTGTACAATTAGATCACATTCAAGTGTGGCAAAATTCTATTCAATATGAATCTATTTATACAGCTATTTGATACGTATTGGATACAGGTGAATACGGATCTGATACAGATCCAGTATAAATGAATACGTACTTGATATGAACAAATCATATCCAGTATGTATCCGTAACATATCCACACTCTGAAAACATCAAATCCGACCTGAATCCACTTTTAATCCGCTGTCGATCCCTGTTGAATGCAATCTGGACCCACTAAGGATGTGACCGGTGCTTCGTTTTTCCACACCACCAATCTAACAAATGTCCGAATTGTTCGTATGAATGTCTGGAAACATTTGAATTCGGACGAATGTTAGTATACAAATATCGTAACAGTCGATTCGTGTACAGATTTACAAATTTATACAAATTTGTACGAATAATAAATGCTATGAATATTTGTTCACATCTTGTGGCCTGGGATAGGGCAGAGCCCATCCAGAGGCTTACCCCCTCAGGGAGAACTAAGCCTCTGCCTTGAGCTTCGCCCTTCTTCTCTTTGCCGTTCTGGCATTCCTGGTGTGCGTAAATGTGGTTCCTTTATTTGGTAAAATGGATCACTTACACTTTCTTTATTTCTCACTTTGCAGAAGCTTTTCCGCCGAGAAATTGCGCCACCTTTCAAACCTGCTGTGGGCCAGCCAGATGACACTTTTTATTTTGACAAAGAGTTTACTTCTCGCACACCAAAAGGTTTGTGTTTGGGATCTGAATGGGTCTCTCTGTGTATTATTATGACGCTTTGAGCTTTAGCCTGAACCATTTTCATTTATCGGACGTTAAAGCCAAACCTTGGTTTTTGGGTGTTTTTCCACTGCGCTCCTTTAATCCGGATCCACTGCGCTCCTTTAATCCAGATCTACTTTTTTTTACTTCCTTTTCTGATTTAGACTCGCCTGGGATTCCACCTAGTGCAGGGGCTCACCAGCTCTTCCGAGGATTTAGCTTTGTAGGTCCTGGCTTGATAGAGGATGAAAAGACCAAATCTCCCTCAGTGCCTTTGCATACTGCAGTACAGGTAAGGGAAGGCTGGAAGCATAGCAGAAGCTCCAGCCCACTATGGGATCCTGGCATGCCTGGTAGCAAGTTCTAGCCTGGTTTGGAGGCACACCGAATAGACTTACCGGATACACAGCCCATTCCTACATTTCTTTCTTATTCCTGGAGCAAGTAAACATCAAAGCAGTAGTGTGTGGTTCAGTAGCAGTAGGTTTGTCCACAGTGTAAACCTATCTCGAAAGACCTCTTCAGCCATCTAACATCTCTGCTAGGGGCATTTGCCCTGGCTAGGTTCTGGTGGGGCGTGCACTGGGGCAAGGAATGAATGTAGAGGTTGGTGCAATTTTTAACCCCCCTTACCAGCAGCTCTTTCCCTGGTTTGGTCGTTTGGTCTGCATTTTGGAATGTCTGAACTCAGACGTGCTGGTAAAGATTAGATTGCACCACACTTTCAATTTGCTCTCTGGCTCAATGCTGGCTTAGCAGTTCAGTCTACAGTCTGGACTGTCTGAGCTCGGACACACTGACTGAAGTTAGAATAGCACCAAGCTTTCCATTTGCTCTCTGTGTTTTATATTCTTTTTATTGATTTTACAAAAAAACAAAAAAAAAACCGGAAATAGAAATTATAGAATTTATATCAACATATCCGTCTTCTTTTGTTTTCCTTGTGACTTCCGATCATCTGATCAAACATCTTGCTTCATCTTTCTGCATCTGCCCCCCTAAATCTCTAAATATATATTTAGGCAGCTAACCTCTCAGTTTCCTGAACTTACTTGTTTTTTTTAACAGCATTTAGAAAGAAAAAAGAAAAATAACCAAGTTCTATCACTTTAACTATACTACTTCATCCAAAATAAGTAATAGCATAAAAAGAAAGAGACACAGTTAAGTACAAGAGAGAAAAATAATAAAAGTAATAAAACATTAAAATGACTTATAGTTCTTTGTAGTCCTTCCCCTAAGTAATCAATACACTGATACATTTCTATTACTGTTATTGCTATTTTTCTTACTTTATCTCCAAAGCATTCTTCTTACTTATATAGACCTCTTTACTAACATATTGCTCAACATTATCAAAGTCCACCATATACATCTTCTTTCTGAGTTCCCATTAAGAAACCCCTCCCAGTTAAATCCTTAGCTCCTTTCTCTCTGTAATCTTCCATTTGCTCTCTGGTTTTGCACACACTTGAACCACCCCAATTGTAGATTGTTCAGGTCTAACTAAAGCAAACTAAACCTGTGCACTTGCCTAACCTTTGCAAAATCTAGCACTCTGCTTGTATTCAATGAAGTTCTCACACCAAAACTGCTGTTTGTGCTACTGGGAGAAAAAACAGTAGCAGAGGATTATGGGACATGGTGGACGCTCACAGAAAAAGTAGCTGAGGAATGGTGAGGCGCTGTAAAAACAAAACAACAACCCCATCCTTATTCCATGTTTGAGTCTCTCCCACCATGACAATATTGCCATGAAGGAGTTGGAGACCAACTACAGAGTAGTTCTCATGGCCCTTTGACGTCATGATGCAGCGGAAATTTCCCTTTTTTATTTCCCTTTGCCTTCCACCTGGCATCAAGCAACTGCATGGCAAGAATCTCCAGTTTAATGACGGCTACGCAATAAAGGAGGCTATCGGCGTGGGCTCCTACTCTGTCTGCAAACGCTGCATCCATAAGGCGACAGGCACGGAATATGCAGTCAAGGTCAGCGTTGTCTTACTTTGCTACCTCTCATGAATAATTATCGCCTTCTTTAAAACCTTGTGGTTACTCAAAGGGTTTTTTTAATTTGCCGGAGCAATTTTTTGTTGTTGTTAAAGTGGGAGAAAAGTGGGGCTCACATGCAGAGTTTAAACACTTAAGATCTCGGGCATCCAAAGATAGTGTTGCAGGAACCAGACCGGTTATCTGTTTGCCCATCAGGACCTTGAAGGTGCTTCAGAGTCCTTGATCGAAGGTCTTTTTCCAAAAACTGGGGACCCTTTACAGACTCTGTGTGAAAAAGAAACAAAAACAGTGGTATTAGTAGAATACTGATATTAATATTAAGCAGAAGAAGAGCGGTCTAGAACCACAAGGAAAAAGATGTTTTAATTGTTAAGGAGGTGATCAGAAGTCAATTTTAGATCTTTTAGTTTTCAAATCTTCTTCTGATGGTTTCATTTATGATCTTTATGCATCTTTTTTATGTCTGTATTTTTCTTCCGTATCTTTTGGACTTATTGCTGTATTTTATCTGTTATGGGAACATTAATAAAGTGGGTCTGTGTGTATAGTACTGTGCAAAGGTTTTAGGCAGGTGTGGAAAAATTGCTGCAAAATAAGTCCAGGAAGTGATGCCGTGGCCCCCACAGAGCCCTGAACTCAACATCATCCAATCTGTCTGGATTTCATGAGGATACAGAAGACTCTGAGCAAGCCACATCCACAGAAGATCTTGGGTGGTTTCTCCAAGGTGTTTGGAACAACCTCCCTGTAGAGTTCCTTTAAAAACTGCGTGAAGGTGGACTTAGAAGAGTTGATGCTGTTTGGAAGGCAAAGGGTGGTCACACCAAATACTGATTTCTTTCAGATTTTTCTGTGGTCATTCGCTTTGTGTTTTGTAAAGTGATACAAAATAAACTATTAACACTTCCATTTTTTGAAAGCATTTTTTCTTTGCAGCATTTTTTCCACACCTGCCTAAAACTTTCGTGCAGTGCTCTGTGTGTGTGTAAAGTCCTTGATTGAAGATCTGCCATCTCTCTTACATGTTCTTTATTCTGCTTTGCCTCTGGGTTGTTGAGATCATTCCACCTTGAAGGAAGACTCGAGCAGTTTCCAAGCAAATGCATGTGAAGGGTTTATCACTCTTCTTTGTAATAATCAATTTACTTCTCACAGGTCATTGACAAGAATAAGCAAGATCCCTCAGAGGAAATTGAGATACTTCTACGGTATGGACAACACCCAAATATCATCACACTGAAGGATGTGAGTGGCACAGGATCCATCAGAAACTCGTCGCTTTCTTTGCTGATAAGTGGCTTGTGAGCTAGAACTAGATCTATTGCTCCTCGATGGAAATATGCAGACCTGGAGAGAAGTGTACTTTCTCTTCGTCCATTGACTGTCAGACTAGGATAGGCCTCCCTTTTCACCCAGCTGTGGCCTTGCCATGATTCCAAGAATCCGCACAGAATGCACACTGACCTTGCATGCCGGTGCAGTGGAGAATTTCTTTAATCCGTCAGTTGGAACGTCTCCTTGCAACAGAATGCCTGAGAGCAACAAAACTGCCTTTTGTAAGAGGCTAATCTTTTCCTTAACGCTGTCTCAGAAGAGCAAAGCTTCCTTCATGCTGTCACACAGACTAGCTTTGATCCAGCCAAGCCCTGATAGGAAAAGCTACCATAGCATTTGCTAGTTTGTGGGTCGGAAGGGAATTGCCAAGCACCTATGGGTGCCTCATTTTCCTTCCGTTCCTGCTTTTCAAAATGGAAACGGCGAGCCCTGTGAATTGGACTGAGAGCTCATTTAATCTGCATGAAAACAGTACATTTTTAGCTCATTTTCAGGAACTGTAGGCCACAAAACTTAGGGAATCTGAAATTGCTGTCAGGGCAAGGAAGATTTGAGCCAGTCTCTAAATGGATTAATTGGCATGTCGGGCCTGGCCATTTGTCTCTAGATGAAAATGTGCTGACTACGGGTATTCCAGATCTGCTGGCCCTCAGATCTCATCAGACCCAGGCTGTTTTTGCACTGGCCCTGAAGACCCCATTAAGAACCCTTTAGGAACCTGATTGGTACCTGATTGTTGGCTGCATTGACAGACGCTGTTGCAGTCATCACCTCCATGCCCCAAATGCCGCTGCCGCTGCCACCGCTGCTGCCACGCCTCCCTCGATGAAGCTGCTTTGAGGTGGGGCACTAGGGTGGGCAGCGGGAGCATCGAGGAGGTGGCAATTGTCGGATTGTGCCTGCCAGTGCCACCCACGCATGCAGCTCCACTTCTGTGCCCACCCCTCACAGCTACAGAGGCCAGCACAGGCTTCATAGTTGCTGCATAAATAGCTATGAAACTGTGCCTCTCCGCTCCGCCCTCTGTCAGCAGGCAGATGCCTTGAGCAGAGTTGGCGCTGGCCAGTCGTGCCACACCACCTATGGCCCTTCCGGCTCTGGCTCAGCGGTGCGTCAGAAGGGTGCCCTGACGTCTGCATGGCCCCCTGCTTAGCACCCATTCCAATCAGGTGCTAGCAAGTCCGTACGGATGTATGGGGCCATCCCACAGATCTGGCTCTTCAAGGACCGGATCCCAGGGAGGATCCCATCTCAAAAATCCGGATCTTCTAGATCCAGATCTTTGAAGTTTCGCGCAAAAATGAGGCCTGTCATTCCAACCAATAGCAAGGAATAATGGGAAGTGTAGTTTAGCAACATCAAAACGCCCATCATTTGTGCTCTGTGTGTCAGATTTTGCCTGGGTGTGTCTGGCCCTTGGTGGTGTCTTCTGCCCTTTAGAAAATGATCTCTGAAGGTGCAAATGTCCATGTAATAAGTTTACAAGTGGCTGCAGGAGTGTGGCTAAGTGACTCCTTTACACCCCATATCTTTGGTAGGTTTATGATGACGGCAAGCATGTTTACCTGGTTACTGAGTTAATGAGAGGAGGGGAGCTCCTTGACCGGATCCTCAAGCAGAAGTATTTCTCAGAAAGGGAAGCCAGTTCTGTCCTTCACACCATCGGCAAGACGGTGGAGTATCTCCACTCGCAAGGGGTGAGTACAGGTTGGGCAGAGCAAGTCGGCTCAGTTTGATTTTCCAGATCAAAAGGATCAAAGGCACTTTGGGAGAGGGACCAAATAGGATCTGCTGGCTTTTGGAACAACTTCAGTGGTTCTTGTGAGCTGGAGTGTCAGACTTATCTGATGGTCACTGGGTTTGATTCTGTACTCCTCCACAAAGCCAGCTAGGTGGCCTTGGGCTGGTCACAGCTCTCTTTCTGAGCTCTCACTGCCCCACCTGCCTCACAGAGTGTCTGTTGTGGGGAGAAGAAGAGAAGATTTGTCAGCTGCTTGAGTCCCCTTAAAAGGGTGAGAAAAGCAGGGTAGAAAAGCCAACTCTTCTCCTTCTGGACAGAACTTCAGTGGATGCATGAAGGCCGAAACAGATGCACTTCATCTGTGGGGCAACAGAGGTTGAAAACCTCGCACACATTTTGTTTACTTGCCCCTTGTACTCTCAATTAAGAACAGCATGTCTGGACCCCCTTTTGCAAAATATGGCATTTTGGAATGCAGAGCAAAAAGTGAACTACCTTTTGCAGGGAGAGAATGCTCAGGCAACATATAAGGTAGCTTTGTACTTGCTTAAGGCAGCCCGGCTCAGGAAACTTTTCATTGAGTCTAATGGAGTGCCTTGTAAGGGTGATGAGGATATGTAACTATATGTACAGACCTGATTTTACTCTTGTTTATATTGATTTTATTCTTCTATGGTTTTGTCTTTGTATACTTGATACTTGATATGGTCAAGCGACTAATCAATAAAGTTTATTCATTCATACTTGTGCCTTGGCAGGTGGTTCATCGAGACCTGAAGCCCAGCAACATCCTCTATGTGGACGAGTCCGGAAACCCAGAATCTATTCGTATTTGTGACTTTGGCTTTGCCAAGCAACTGAGGGCAGACAATGGCCTCCTGATGACTCCTTGCTATACCGCTAATTTTGTAGCTCCAGAAGTAAGTAGCTCCTGAGCCTAGCTGAGTTTTTTATGCTCATGTTTGGATGATGGGCCATTAGGTGCAGTTCTTCTGGTAGCATGCACCCAATTCCATGTGTGGTTGCAGATGAGCAACAGAAGAAAATGTCAAGGATATAGGTAACCGCCCTTTGAGTTTTCCTGATTGAAAATAGATCTGTGAACATTTTTTGTGCACATCAACTAGCTTCTGTCCTTGGTCCACCTCAAGGGGAGAACTATTCCACAGTCTGCAGGCCAGCACTGAGACGGGCCTCTCCTGGACCCCCACTTGCCCAGCTGTGAAAGTGATGGTACAACCAGGAGGGTCTGCCCTGCAGATCTTAAGTCACAGGGCAGGTTGACATGGGAGAAGGCATTTCTTTAGATATTTGAGGCCTAAGCCATTTTACCCGTATCTGCTGGCTCCTGTTGTTCTCATCATTCTTGCAGCTAACTGGAAGGCAACCAAGTGCTCAGTCATGGGCTTGGTTACTTCCGTTTAGCTGCAGGAGAGATCATAATGAAAGAAGCCAGCAGACAGGTAAACAGCATCTCTCTTATGGGAAACCAAACATTGTTGCAAGATTTCTTGTAGTAGCGATATTATGGGATATGTCCTTTATATCTGGGGCTCTTTTGGGAATGCTGCAATTATGTGTAGCATTCCCAAAATAGTCCCAAGAGAATAGTGGGATTTAATCTGCTTCTGGAGGCACCCTCAGAGGCTTGGCTTAGCTTAAACTTCAGTGGCCAATAGGAAATTCTGGTCTAGCCTTGGGCAAATCACATTTTCTCTCTTAGGGGCTGTTCACACTGTACTGTAATGCTGCATTCACACCTAAGCTCTAATCCCGTTTTGCCCCCTTTTTCTACGCACAGTCAAAGATCCGGATCTTGAAGATCCAGATCTTTGAGATGGAGTCCTCCTGGAGATCTGGATCTCGAAGATGCCTGAAGACTGCATTGTGGACACCTTTAATCAGATCCACGTGAAATCCAGATTTTAGGGCCTGAAGGACCCATTAAATCCAGACGACCCCTGCCCTTGTGGGGACAGGGCCTTGCAGATGGGGCCTTCAGTGGGGTCCTGCTGAGGACAGGGCCTTCCTGATTGGTACCAATCAGGTATTAATTGGGTTCCTAATGGGGTCTTGGAAGGATTTAAGCCCTAATGGAAAAAGGCCCTTGGTCCACTTTTGGAGAGGAAAAACCCATGAGCAAAGAAACAAGCCGTTTTCTTTCAGCATTATCTACCTCAGAAATTCCACTTTCACTTTAGACAATGAGGAAGGAAAATGCCTCAGCACTGATGTATGGTTTCAGTCTGACGGTGGTTTGAAGTTGGATTGAAAGTTAGGTGTGAATGCCACCTTGTTGAATGAATGTGTGAAATGGGAGTGATGCTTGTATTGTACCACATCTAGAATGCTTTATGTTCACACAGATGGCACCCCACGTCCACATCTTCCTGGGCCCTCTTTGCAAAAACAGCATGTTTCAGATGGCAGGGCCTTCCTAGAAATGCTGCCAGAAGGTCCCCTTTGCCCTTTTCCATTGTATGACCAAGCTGCCATTTTGGATGTTGGGCATGCAGAGATGACCCAATAGCAGTGGTTTCACTAAGTTTGAATGAACCTGTAATTCTAACGGCTTTTTCCTTTTTCAGTCTTGGACAAGGGGTTCAGTTTTCTTCTCACTTCTCCTCGGTTCCTGGGGATGGGACTGGTGCGGGCTCATTTTTATCTCGCTTTTCACCGCATTTAGGTCTTGAAACGTCAGGGTTACGATGAGGCCTGCGATATCTGGAGCTTAGGCATCTTGCTGTACACCATGTTGGCAGGGTAGGTACTAGCTTCATTTATAGGAGCCTGGGATGGGTGTTAATTGTAGGCTTTCAGCCCTCTTTACTTCCTACATTTCTATTATGCCTTTCATCCCGAGCGTTCAAGCTATTGTGAGCCAGTTTGGTCTTGTGGTTAGAGTGATGGACTCATATCTTGTAG
>MTQE01001424.1:8889120-8905681 GCA_014337955.1 Aspidoscelis marmoratus
GAGCCAGTTTGGTCTTGTGGTTAGAGTGATGGACTCATATCTTGTAGTCACTGGGTATGATTCCATGATCCTCCATGAAACCAGCTGGGTGACCTTGGGCTAGTCACAGGTCTCCTTCTGAGCTCTCACGGCCCCATCTACCTCACAGGGTGTCTGTTGTGGGGAAAAGAACACGAGGTTTGTCAGCCGCTTTGAGTCCCCTTAAATGGGTGAGAAGAACAGGGTATAAAAGCCAACTCTTTTCCTTCTCCTTCTTCTTCTTTACCTGTGTTTGGCTTCCATGACAGCCCTAAAAGCATAAGAATGTAAGAGGAGCTCTGCTGGACCAGGCCACAGTCAATCTGGTCCAGCATCCTGTCTCACAATGTGGCCCACCAATTGCCCATGGGCATCTCAAGCAGAGACCAGGGCAAACCTTCTCCTGCTCTCAAATCCCAGCAAATGGCCTTAGAGGCATCCCGCTTGTCCCCACGGCCTTCCTTAAAGCCATCTAGGCTGGTTGCTGTTCCCACTTCTTCTGGCCGCTAATTCCATAGACCGATGACCCTCTGGGTGAAGAAATCCTTCCCCTTGTCTGATCCGACTCTCCTACCCATCAGCTTCATAGATGCCCCCTGGTTCTAGTGTTGTGCGATAGAGAAAAGACATTCTATCCACCTTGCAGAGTTGGCTGGCTTGAAAGACGACACCTGTTTCATGTTCATCAAATGAGCTTCCTTATGGCTGAGCAAGTCTTTGAAGCTTTGTGTGACTCGCTCCGCACCAGGCTAGTTTCCTCAGAAAACACAAGGGCCCATGTGGTTTTGGCTTGATTAGTTGTCCTCTTGGTTTCAAACTGGCAAAAGGATAAAAGTAATGTTTGTGAAGCTTTTTTAAAACCCCTCTGTCGTACACATGCTTTTTCAGTTGGCGTCATCTGGAAAGGAGACTCTTCTTTGCACTTGAGAAAACGAGCGTCTCCCGTTTCTGGGATGATGCATGCCACCCGATAAAATGGCTCATGGGCTTCGTTTTAGCAGTTAGAAGATGCAAATTAATTCAAGTCTGACTTTACAAAAGACACACACTCCAAAGTTTTTACCCTGTCCACTTAAAATCCTCATCCTTGCTCCATGTGGTTCCCCTACAAGGAGGAGGGAAACAACAACTTGTCTTCATCTTCATTACACCTTGAAACATAGAATTCCAGCCTATTTTCTTAACGTCCTACGAATGAAAGCACTGCCCTCTATCCACCCTCATTGATGGAGCAGCCACTGAGGCTTGGGTGCACCACTGCCGTCTGGAAATTTTGATCCCTCTCAGTTTTGGAATGCTGCTGATGCTGCCTTGATTCAGTAGAACAGCAGTCTCCAACTTCTTTCACTTCTGTACCCCTTGGCGCCCCTTTTCTGTAAGCTATACCCTTCCTAATTGTTGCTGTTACTTCAGATTTATATGCTGTAACAGTAGGTACCTTCTTCCACCATTAATTGATATGGCTTTTTTTGCGTATCTGAATGGTTCATATCCCTTGGACCCGTCTACATCTAAGTTTTAATCCAGCTTCAGCCCACTTTCGTGGTGAGAATCCACATCAGCCAAAGTGACTAGCTCTTTTCTCTTGGCGTTTTCTAACTCAGAAAATCCACCTTTGTGCTACATATAATGTGGGAAGAAAATGACTCGTCACTTTACGGTTGTTGTGGACTGAAGCTGGATTGAAACGTAGGTGTAACCAGGCCCCTTGTTTGGGGCATCCAGAGATCTTTGCTGAGGAGTTGGCAGGGAAGATGAGTACAGATGGTGATCCTGTGCTCACAACCTCCAAGTAGACTTATGGGAAACATTTGGTTGGCCAGTGTGAAAACAGACTAGATGGGGTATTGTTCCAATCAAGGAGGGTGTATCTTAAGTTCTGAACAAAATGTAGTCCGCCTTTTTTACTCCTACCCTTTTTACTTATGTTTTTTCTCTTTAATTTGATCATTTTAGCCGCTTTTGTGTTTTGTTTTTAAAAATAAATAAATAAATAAGTAAATAAATAAGCAGCTTCTTTGCAAACCACTTAGAGGTTTCCACGCGGGAAAGAAAAATTTCCAATAAGATAGTCAAAGGCAAATGTATGTTTTCGCTGCAGGTAGATGCCTATGCAATTGCTCTCATGTCCTACATAGAACAAGGTGTTCTCCTCGGGAAGCCGGTCTGGGAAGACTGGCCTGGTTCTTCCTGGATTTGCTTTCATTGGGTGACCCTTGGTTCCGTGCCTTAGGGCAGTGGTGAAGAACTTGAAGCATTAGGCATCCTCTCTTGGTTACCAAAGGAATTGGAGCCAGGCTGCACCCTTAGGTGGGTGTTGACAGAAGGTGGCAGCATTTTCCATGCAGAGAAGGTTCTTCTTCATGAGCCAAAGAAGAAATACAGAGCCTGGTGGGGAACTTAGTAAGGCAGGGAGGTACAAAGAGCATTGGACTGAGAAAGGCGCCATATTGAGGAGTAGAGGAGCATCAGAATGGGGTGCAGGCAGGCAGGCAGGCAGTGCTCAGTGGAGACTCCACTGGCTGTAGGAGAGGGTGTTACTTCTGTGGCAGGGTCATTATAATTCGCCCACCACATTACAAATAGAAGGGAACAATTATTTGTGTAGCACAGGGGCCTGTCACGGACCACTGGAGGGAAATGGTGGGAGATGTAGTCCAGGGACGTTTGGAGGGCGACCGTTTGAGCCCTGTAACATAGCTTGTTGCAGCACTCAGGGAGACCAAATAACTTTCCCTCCCCACTTGATTGTAGGGAATCCCACAAACATCTCTCTTAGGTTAGGTCGCGACCAGACACAGCAAAATAAAGCACCCTAGAGAGGGCTGAACGGTGGGATTGTTCGCACCAGTCTACCCCTCCCCCGTCATGAACTTTCTGTGCTGGAAAAGGTGGATTAAAGAAGGCTTGGGGACTTGAGGGCCGCACACGGCCCCTGAGGCACCCCTCTCGTTAATGTCCAAACGCAGCATCGGGCTGTGTCCAAAGACAGTAAAAACACCTCTGAGGTGGCTAAGGGACAGTTCACAGATAGGATCGTCCATCCCTTCATCCTCCTCCCCCCCCCCCGAAACATTCTGTGCTGGAAAAGGTGGGTTACAGAAGTGTTGGGAACACAAAGGCCACACACTGTCTCTGAGGTGTCTCTGAGTCGCCCCTTTTGTTATGTCTGAATGCAGCCAGAGTAATGCATTAGCTTCAGAATCAGTATCTGCTGGTAGGTTTTTTGATGCCCCAGATCAGAGGTGAATATTTTCTCAGGGTTTTAAAAAATCCTTTGGACTCACTTTCCCCCAGCACAGCTTGTGTCCCTTCCGCAGTTATATAAAAATTCGCAGCTTACTTGGCTGCGAAGTCATGACACATTGTCCCCACTCAAAACGAAGGTCCGCAGCTTCCTCCCTGGCAGCTATGAGACTTCCGTGGCGAGGTGTGGTGCAGTGCGCATCACTGGGATCAGGCAGCCAATGGGAGCTGAGCTGCACGCTCCGCTCTTGTTGACTGTTTCTCGCCGTCCTCACAGGACGGCAGGAAAATGCGAATTTACCTGATACTGCGGAGTGAGTGTTGATTGGTCCGCAGCAGGTAAATCTGCCGTAGCGGCAGCATAATGCGCCACCATTATGAAGTATCGGGCGTCAGGTGTGGCGGCCACGCATCGACTGCACATCAGAATGTGCGGTATCCCCCTGTCTGGATACATCCTTGCTTGTGGCCCCCAGGCAGTGTTCATCCAATCACTTTACAGAACAGATCACAGCAGAGATCGAGACTGTGCTGGAATCCTGGGGCTAGGTCACTCTTCTCGTCTAGCACCTGTGAATGCTAGTACACACCAATCCGGCCCAGTACGCGCCCAGACACTTACCTCAGTGTAGATGTGTGTCTGGGCACTGCCGTCTTGTCTCCAGCTGCCAGCACCCGTGCCCGTGCGCCCGTGTCATGACTGGAACCACGGTGAGTGATGCACCACACATGTGCACGCATGTTCCAGGTCATGTGACGGCAGCACCCTTACATGGCATGTCGCATGAACCCACAGCACCCAGAACAGGTGCAAATGCAGTGTTCAGAGCCTTATTGGCTCTGGCGCTGGTATAGGTAAGTGCACGTGGGGCAGGCGAGTTGGAAACGGCACTTTCTAGTGGTGATGCTCCACCTTGGGAGCAGGCTGGAAGCAAACTACAGGGCAAAGTGCAGAAAGGCCCCAGTTCCCCACACTGCTGACTACTCTAGTGGGGGCAACCATCCAGACAGTTGTGGGTTCTTTATCCTCCCAGTATAGTACTAGATTCAGTTATCTTCACCAGCAACATGGGGGAACAGAACCATTTTGTCTTTGAAAATCCTATTTTGGTTGGAAATTTTGTTTTCTTAGTTAGTTTGTTTTTCCCTGGTTGTCAAGGGTTGCTTCTGCCCATTCCTATCCCTTCATCCACCTGTAACCCAATATTCTCCATCCTTCCTTTCCAGCCTCCATTTTCATGTGTCCGTTTTAAAAACAAAACCTTTCCCTCTTATAGATACACTCCATTTGCAAATGGGCCCAGCGATACACCGGAAGAGATACTTACACGGATAGGTGGGGGAAAGTTTTCCCTGAAAGGGGGAAATTGGGACACCATTTCTGGTGCAGCCAAGGTAAGCAAGGATGGCCAAACCTACAGAATAGTCTGAGGAACCACTTTAAGTCATAAGTCGTGCTCAGTCTCCATAATGACTGTCTATAACCAGAGTGTATAATGCATTCTAGGTGCACAGTTATCTCAGTTGTACCCCTCCAATTTCCCAGGCCAAGGCCAATCGGTAGGGCCCGTCCCATCACCCTCCACACACACCGCCCAGCTCCTTTGTGCTCTGGGAGCTGAATGATGCTTCTGCCTGTAGATATCCGGGTGAGGTCCACGGGGGCTAGTTTGCACCACCCTCCTTATGTGAGAAACAACAGACCAGCACAAGGAGCTAGGATTTTCAAACCCGGCAGTTAGCATGCATGTGGATTCACCTGCCCTCTCGGTTTCATCTCCTCACTTCCCAAGTCTTCCAAAATGGTTAAGGGCCCCCATTTTGCATTTCTAACACAAATGCCTGTCTTGTTCTTTTCAACACTTTCCCAGAGAGAAAGCAATCTTGAATTCTTTAAAGCCCCAAAGAGGAAACAAACCAAAGAGTTTACTTGTGAGAAAGCCCATTCAGTGCTCCCCAGTTGTAAGTGTTTCAACGCTCCTGAGAACCTAAGAGGAGCCCTGCTGGATCAGGCCGCAGCCCATCTAGTCCAGCATCCTGTCTCATACAGTGGCCCACCAATTTCTTCTGGGCATCTCAAGCAAAAGACAAAGGGAAAACCTTCACCTGCTCTCGACTCCCTTCAAATGGCCTTTAGAAGCAATCCTGCCTGTCTCTCCAACCTGGAGGAAATACCTAGGCATCCACTCTAGTAGCCACTGATACACCTGACTTTCATGAGTTTGTCTAATTTTTTCTTAAGCCTATCCAGCCTAGGCATACATGCATACTAGGGATGTGCACAAATATTCAAAATATTGGTTATTCATATGAATTCAGATGAATTCGGACATTCGTATATGAATTGAATATCCAGACATTTGTACTTTAGTATTTGTACGAGTACAATTATTTCAAGGTATTTGTACGAATAATTCTGACATCCGTACACATCTTGTGTGTGTATCTGTACACATCCATACGGATACGTACAGGATGAAAAAGGGATGCATAGGGATGAGTATGAAATTCGTATCATTGGATACGTATTGGATATTCGAATAAGTAGATTCGAATGGATTTGCATTGGTTCCAATGTCCAGACCTTAGTTTTTCTTTATTTGTACAAATCTGGATTCTCAAATACTCAATTCGTTACAAATCGAAATTCGGAAACTGCATTCGTGCACACCCCTAATTCATACACAGAGCTCAGCAGAGATAGTCGAGCAGTTAAATAATAAGACAGATTGCTTTCCTCCTCCCTTACCTCTAGTTCTTCTGAAGGCAGTAGAGTAGAGAAGACGTCTTTCCTTGCAGTGCTTGTCAAGCTGAAATCTGTTTCTGAGAAGGTTTTTCGTGTAACCTTTGCAAAGCTGTGCAAGGCATAGCGCATCCTACCTTCAGGCTGCTTTCGCCTCACACCCAGACTTTAAAACATCAAGTATTTGCTTCAGATGGAGAAGGTGGGTGTGACGTTAAAACCTACAATCAAAACAAGTGGGTGTTAATAAAGCTGTGTATTTGGATAGCGGCACTAGCAGTGTTTTGCAAATGCGTTCTGGAGACCATGGTTTGTAGCTGGGCCAAGAGGATGAAAAAAACAAAGTAACCTGGCCAGCATCCATGATAATGTGAATTTTAAGAGATGTTTAGGCTGCCAGCATTATCCAAAAGAGGTGTGTGTTTGTATGTTTTAACCACACACTGATGTGCCATAACAGGTAACTGAAAGCTACTTATAATGAATGAGGGAAAAGATTGCATTTGTAAAATAAACTCTTAGGCCAGGCACAAACTACACCCCGTTGCTGCAAATTGTACACCTTTTTATACCTTTGGCGTCTACCAGAACTTGCATTCTGGTGACAATAACTGAAAGATTCACAGCTCGGAATTACTTTGTCTCTTCTCATAGTAGGATGGGGTCTTCTATACATACAAAAATATCTGCACTAAAGATTCTCAATCCTTGTATGAATGAGCATCTGAGAACTTGGGGTGACAGAGTGTAAAAGAGAAGCTAAGAGAGGCTAAACAGGGAGGTGGTGATGATGACGATAATGTGTATTTATAGTACCTTTTTCACCAAATACAAAACCCATATAGATAACATCATACAAACAGTATTGTTGCCTGAGTCTTTTAAAATACACGCAAAACAGCAGAAATACTAGGATTTAAAATATGTATATTTTAGTAGTAGATTAGGTTTAATAATCATAGAATCATAGAGTTGGAAGGGACCTCTAGCATCATTGAGTCTAACCCCCTGCTCAATGCAGGATTTCCTAGACCATCCCAGACAGATATAGGCCCAGCCTCTGCTTGAAGACGTCCAGTGAAGGAGAACTTGCTACCCCCTTTGGCAACCTATTCCATTGACCTATTCCCTAACCCTAGCCCTGAAGAGTTAAAAAGGAAAGTTTCTAAGCCCTTCTGAAAATGAAGTAGGTCTTTCTCTAACCTAAGACCTAATGGTAGGAAATTCCAAAGCCATGGGAATACCCGTAGTCTAGAAGACGTGGTACGTGTCAGAGCGTTGACCAGCAGTGCTTTATCAACTCATTGTAAGTTGGTAACCTAGATGCCAAGTAATTTGGAGTATTCAATCTAAGGGTCTTGGAGGCCAGTGCTGAGATTTTAAATTGAGCTCTGGCTCAGATTGGAAGCCAATGAAGAGATTTACGGTGCGCTGAAATATGCAAATTATCAGGATTACCTTGCCAAATGCAGAAACAAAGACTTGTTTGCAGACCACAAGAAGAACCAAATTTTGGGAGCAGGCATCAAAAAACATATCCAGAGCCTTTCAAAAAAATAAATTGCCAGTCTGTGTTTCATGTAAGTAGCATATCTGCAAAAAAAAGAGGGGGGAAAAAGCCTGCTATATTCTCTGAATGCTTATTTCAGGACTTGGTATCAAAAATGCTCCATGTTGATCCTCATCAGCGCCTGACAGCAAAGCAAGTCCTCCAACATGTATGGATCACGCAGAAAGATAAGTTACCCCAGAGCCAACTGAGTCACCAGGATGCACAGCTTGTCAAGGTACAAAGATGCTGGAGGAAAAGGCTGAGCTTCTGGCCTTATCATTTCATAGTTGGAGATGGGCATATTCATTTATTGTCTTGAACCTGGGAAGTTTCCTTGGCCTGCTGTTAAGCGGACAAGCCCCGTGCGTCTAAAGACCGCCTGCTTTGTGACTGACCAGGGCAGGGCCTTGTGCACATATATTCTGCTGGTTGGCATTCATGTGCATCAGGCTGGCCTCACGGATAGTGTGTGGGAGTGGATGGACCACCAATCTGGTGTCATTTCCTATGTCCTTCTGCTCAAGATGCGCAGAAGGGCTTATGTAAATGGATGGAAAATGCAACAGTGCCTACTCACAGGCTTGCAGACTTAAGTCAAGAAAAGGAGGAGGGAGGAAGTCAAGTGAAATAAGTGAGATGGTTTTCCATAAGCAAGTAGAACAAAAAAAATTTAAGGCAAGAAGGAGCTTGTCTCTTAGCAGAGCTAATGGAACAAGCCATGCTCCTTACAACCCTCTGCTGGTTCTAGATGACTGAGTCCAAATGTTTTGTGATCTTTTCCAAAACTTTTCTTTTTTAATTTGAAACAGCTTCCTGCAGACTCTGCTTAGTCGTCTCCCAATTGCCTTGTCCTTTGACCAATGAGAAGACACAGAGATACAAAAATAATGAGGGCCAAATTTAGTGGTATAGCATGTGCTTTGCATGCAGAAAATCCAAGGTTCACACTCTTGATATCTGCAATTAAAGGGTGTGGGTGGAGTAGAAGTTAATGGGGAAAGTGCATTTCCAGAGATCATGGAGGTCTTTCCTGAGCTGGATGGACAAATGGTGCTTTTTTTTTTTTTTTGCATTTTTAGCACGTATTTTAGCTGTGTATTTCTTTTGATGAAAGGTAAGAAAATATACCGCTGGTATGTAATGACAAAAGTCACTGTGCTTCCTGTTGGACTGTCCTTAGAAGAAAGAGTGGAGTGAAAATAATTTGATGTTTTCTATTCTAAATTCACACCACTTTTTACAGGCCTTAGCTAGACGCCAGAATTGGTGCAGCTGTCACTGGATATGAATAATATGTAACCAGTCTTTGTCATCAGAACATAAAAACATCAGAGAAGTCGTGCTGGACCAGGCCACAGGCCCTCTAGTCCAGCATCCTTTCTCAAACAGTGGTAAATCAGAATCCAACCTGAGCCTTTGCTTCACTTGCTTTTCCATCCATTGGATGGGAAAGGTGCATTAGAGACTAATGTGTATTAGTTGTGGCTGTAGCTATGGCGACAATGACGCTATGTGCATGCAGCACTTGAGTGGTACCTCAGATGACCCCTTCCACTGGAAAAGGTGCAGATGGTCACCTCCTGGACCTGCCAGGTAAGCTTTTGGTCAGGACTGGGGAGGGTTGGGTCGCTTGTGTTCCACGATTTCAGACACCACATCTGATATGCAATTAGTTTAACGTCTGGGCAGGCAGGGGGCGTTTCTAGGTGGTAAATACCTTCTGCAAGTCCAGATGTTTAATTGCAAACGACAGGCCAAGTGCAGAAATGGCTTTAGATAGAGCAATCATCCACTAACACACTAGCTTTGTGGCCGCTTAGATCTTGGGCCTATTCGCACTTGGATTTACTATGGAATATATCCTGGAATAGGGTCCTGCTGTCCACATGCTAGTGCAGGTTACAGCAGCCCCCAGGTGAGGCCTACCAGAGTCTGCATTAGCATGTGGGCCACACACCCCTATCCTGAGATATACTCCAGAAAAAGGCCAAGTGCGAACAGGCCCTATGTCTATAAAATCAGACTTTATAGTGGTCTGCACCAACCTGCTGCTGCTGTACGGATGTTTTGGACTCTCGTTCCCCACATCTCTGTTCAAGCAGAATTCCTGAGAACGTGATCTGATTCAGTCTATGTGGCTGCAAAATGTACTGAATGTCTTCCTAGACCACTTTCCCCAGAGCTGCCCTTTGGCCAAGCATGTACAATTTAAATAAATCTCTTTGGCTCCCTTCTCTCCTAGGGTGCCATGGCTGCCACATACTCTGCACTGAGCAACTCTAAGCCAGGCCCACAACTGAAACCAATTGAGTCATCCTTCTTAGCACAGAGGCGGGTCAAGAAACTCCCATCCACCACGCTGTGACGCAGATGTGTGGGACACCCTTCCCTAAAGCTTCTGGCTGCAGAAGCTTCCCTGGATTTCCAGAGGAGTCAAAAAGGAGGAGGAGGAGGAGGAGAAATCATCATCCTAGCAAGAAGTCCCTTTTGAGGCACTTTCTCAAATGCACATAAGGGCCCAGTGCCTTCAGGAAGGCTAGGCCTGCCCTGGCTCCTCCGATGAATTTAAACTTAGAAAGAAACTATCTGTAAAGGGATCTACATGGATGTACATGAGAATTCTGCGCGAGCAACAACCGCACAGCCTGATGCCGACCGGGCAGCCGGGCTGCTCCAGCCACAAAGACGGAAGCCTTGGCCAAGACCTTCTGCTGTGCAGCCCAAATCATGGTAAACTGATTCAGTAGCCACCTCGCCCATCTCAGAGAAATCATTCCAGCTGATTTTATTTTATCGTTTTAAAATATTCCCTCGCTTTGCACAGCCTGCCCCCTTAAATCTGAATTCTTTTGTGCACAAGCTTCTTAGACTTCATGTTCTTCGTCCTTCCGACGGAGTGGCTAAATGGACTTCTGGGGAAGTCTCTCCTGGTCTTTTCTTCCCTGAACGGACGTCACACGCTCATCACCTCTACCAACAAGGCTCTGGAATTACTACCTTTTCTATACTCTAGAGTTGAGGCAACGCAGAGGCCCACACCGGATTATATCTAATTTTGGGCTCCCAAGAAAACCTTTTTCCTTACACGCTTTTTAGGAGGGGTGTTGTCTTTGTTTTTAAAAACTGTCATATAGCACAGTTCAGAGCCTTGAGATGTAATGTGCAAAAGATCAGCTTTGTGCTCTTTATTCCCCCCCCCCTTAATAGATTTTGTGGCTGGTAACTCAGGGTTTCTGTCTGGATTTTCAAATAAAACATATCATGCAACTGAAGTTATTTTACTGTTTGATCTCCTTGTTGCTCTGATACATTATTATATTCTTGTATTCTTGATCTATTGCTCTCCCACTTTGCTGACAAACGACATTATTGGATCTCCAGTCTTCACTATGCAAGAGACTAGAGATGTGCCCGAATATTCGTAGGCATTTGAAATCCGATAGAATGTGATGAATTTTGACATTCAAACTCGAATAGAATGTCCCGAAATTCGAATGTAAACATTTGAATCAAATTTTGAACTTCGGATCTATTCGTTTGAATTATCCGGACATTCGTAGGTATACAGGTTTGTACATGATGTGTACTTGAAGATCCGCATCTTTCCCACATCCGTACGCATTTCTACGGATCCGCAAGGGATGAAAACGGGTTGCATATGGGATAACTACGGGACGCATACGGATGTGTACGGCTATGGGGAAGATGTGTATGTGCACTTATGAATGTTGTTGGCATTCGTATGTGCAGATTTGAATCCAAAAATTCAAAAGAATAGACATTTTCAGGTATTCGATTTGATTCAAATAGAATGTCAAAAATTTGTGCATGTCCCTACAAAAGACTGCATAACCGAGTGAATATATATGTATGTTGGCGCTTCGTCCTGGAGTTTCTCCGAAGGGAAACTCATATATATATCAAACATGAGGTAAAACTTGTTTTTTAAAATCATGTAAGCTGCTTGATCCGTTCACAAATTGGTCAAAGAAGGGAGAAGGTGAGAGGAATCTGGCCTTGCCTTCTCACCTTCACTTGCTTGTGGTTTCAGGGCTTCGTTATTGATACAGAGCTGCAGAAAAGACTCACATGTCCAAAGCAGTTCTCCCTCAAAAAGTGCAACTCCCCCCAAAATTCTCCATAGCTTCTCCATAGCACTAGTTTGGTCTAGTGGTTAGGAAGCCAGACTCTTATCTGGGCATACCGGATTCTATTCTGCCATCCCCCGTGAAGCCAGCTGGGTGACCTTGGGCCAGTCACAGCTCTCTTCTGAGCTCTCACAGCCCCACCTACCTCACAGGGTGTTCTGTTGTGTGGAGAAGTGTAGCCGCTTAGAGTCCCCTTAAATGGGGGAGAAAAGCGGGGGAGAAAAGCTAACTTCTTCTTCTTCTTCAAGAATGTAATGACTTGTATTAGAAGACGGTGTCTTCCATTCAAGCTTTAAAGACAACCAGCAGGACCTTGAAACAAGTACAGTTGTTGTCAAATTGGTGTTCTGCTGCTATGGTGAAGTTGAGATGTGTTAATGGTTGAGATAAAGGTCAAGTGCTACCTGCTGAACTTGACTGAATGATAATTCAAACCTTATTACAATACTGCCTACCAAGATCAGACCAAGGGAACTGACTGGCGTATCAGTAGTGGTGCCTATTGTGACAAATGCCCTTTGGGATGGGTACTGCCAGAGATGACTCAGCAGACTTGGAAGCTGGAAGATATAGTATGATCTGTGTCAAATGACTAGAGTTGAAAGTCCTCCTATCCTTCTTGTCCTAAAACCACCTCCTGTGTTTCCATGTCATGATGTTGGACAACATGACTGCAAAGAATCACATATTTTGGTGCGTGTAAGACACACAATCTAAGCTTCCTTAATGTGTGCAGTTAAGGAGATTGACGCACTGCATGATAATGGACCTTTACACATGAGAAGTGAATGGTCCAAGGGACTTTTATATACCTATCTTCTTCCTCCTCTCTTGCTGTGTCACCTGTAAAGGATCAGGAGCAAAGAAGGCTAGGCTATCTTGATAGCCCCTTCGTGGCTGAGATGCACCTCAACTCACTGCTAGGCTGGCACAAAAACAGTTCAGAAACCCATTTTGCAAGGATATCCTAGTCCAGCCAGATCTGTCTTGGTTGGTTCCTACCTGTCTTGAAGCTCATTAGCACTGCTTCTCAGACCTGGTGGACAGAGTATCCACAAGCAGAATCTGCAACTCAACTTGATGGACTTTTTGCTCCTGCCACAGGATCTACAATTTATGATCCTCTCAATCTCTGAGTACAAAATGTCTCATTTTTTTCTATGAAACTGTCTCTAGAAGGGCCTCCTACACAGTGCTATCAGGAAGCAAGTGTATTGCCACCTTTGCAGTCTTCTGTGTCAGCTGAAGCTTACATCTCGTGCTTTAGTTAAGAGATTCCTGAGAGGGACAAGTATCCTGTGGTCCACCGATTCTCTCACAAAGTCTCAACATGTTGCTGAAGTCTCTGCTGCAAGAGAGGCACTGGATCTTATTAGGCAGCTCTCTATACCTTCTAACCCTAAAGTGTCTCTTGACAGTGGTCACCTCAACCAGATGGATGTCTGATCTAGAGGCCTTATCTATTCTGGAGTCCTGCTATTCATTGACTCTTAAAACTGTGGGCCTGATCCTTTATTCCAGCCCCAAAAGGGTTTATCATTACATCAAGTAACTTACAAAAAACCCAACAACAACCCAAAGCAGCCCAAAGAGGAACTCTGAGCATAGTCAACAGTTTCATTGCAGCTCCAGAATGTTTCCAGTAGGAAGAGAAACTGGAAGAGGACATTCCAGCAACAGTGGAAACATACCTAACTGGAGGACGTGGCTGGCTAGACTCTGGAATAAAATTACACATCTTTAGGTGCAAAATACAATATTGCTGTGTAACACCCTTATTTTTCCTGCTGTTAAACTAGGCATCTGTGCTATTTCTAGATACGGTGGCTCTGAACTAATGGCTATTACCAACCCAGAAACGTTATCTGGACTACGGATCTGGGTTACATAAAATGAAGGTTCACTAAATGGACACTAGAGGATCATTTTAATTTCCTTCCATGTTACCCTTTTTAAAATAATGTTTGGTTTTTCTATTTGATGGCACCTACAATGAAGTGAGCAGTATAAGTCAATGGTTGGCTTATCATTCCACCCTGTTGTATACTTTTAGAATATGTTGTGGAAAAGGGGAGGGGGGATTCAAAATAAAACCATTTCCTCTTGGGGTGGCCAGCTAATAGATGGCACGTTAATTAAATTACTTGTAACAGATTGGAGATACTAAGGTAGCTAGCTACATGGGATAGCCTACAGCAAGAAGAATTGCCTTTAATGGAAGTAATTCCAACATGAATATGAGGAGTGATGGGCTAAGCACTATGGTTATAGATGGGAAACCTAATGATACTGCAAACATAAATAAAATAAATGCTTGACATGCACTTTGATAAAATCTGATAGTCTGATCCAAAATTCCGATGGGTGTCATCATTGTGCTGATGTTGATACTATGATCCTGACACATTCCCAGATTTTTCGTGGTAGTTTGAAGGAGCTATTTTAATAGTATTCCCCCCCCCCTCTATCTTGCCCTGCATCTGAAGATCTCAGGGCAACTTACAACAACATCAGTAAAACAATGGCAGTGCCTTTATTGGGAGGGGATGCTGTTCCCTCAGGAGAAAGCCAGGAGAAAGAAATGTGCCTTCCTGTCTTCTGAACATATACAATGAGGGTGCCTGTCACACCTCAGAGGGGAAGTTAGTCCATAATCTGGACATGGGAAGTTAGTCCATAATCTGAGAAGGTCTTCCCATGTGTTGGCCTCGATTTCCCAGGGCTATATAGAGACTGCCATGGATATGTGTGTGGCAATCCTAATATAATCCCAGGAGAATGGTGGGCTTTTACCCATATCTGGAGACACACAGAGTGTGCCCCAACTCCACATAGGTTAGTAGGCATTAAAGGAAAAAGCAGTTACTTGAATTCATAACGCCAGTGTGAGCCTCTCTTTTGGAATGCCGCTTTTCCTAAAAGGCTTAGGAAAAATCATTATTTGGCACCTCATCTCTGTTCAGAGGACCTTTGAGTTCCCCTTAGCTGGATTTTCCCTCACCCTTCTTGGCAGTTTCTGATCTCTGTATTGCTCTGCTTTTGTAGGTGAATTTGTTCAGGTCTTCTCAGTTCAGTTTTATTGTGAATTCCTTAGTTGTTTCTTTTGGAACCTCAGCAGAAGGCTGGGATAATGTCCAAAACTGGGGTAAAGCTCATGGATTTCACAGTTCCTCCCTCTTTCTCCATACCTTAAACACTGGCACCCCAAAAGAGAACTAGGAAGTGCCCATGATTCAGCAGTAGACTGTTTGTTTTATATGTAGAAGATCCAGGTTCAATCAATAGCATTTCCCTAGAAAATGACACTGAAAAACTACTTTGGTAATGATGCTAAGCAGATGGCATCAGTGGATTCCATTATTTACTCCAGGATGCCATCACCTACAACAGAGCTGACAGGTGAGTAAGAGGGACTCATCACCTTTGAACTTGGTGAAGTAAGGCATGGATCAAAATGTGGGGCTGTAGGGATTTTTTAACTAGTTACATGCTTAGCCCTTTCTGTGGTGGCCCCCAGACTTTGAAACAGTCTGTCTCTGGAGGCTCACCGGATACCTCCATTCTATGGTTTAGGGCATCTGGTAAAGGCATACTTCTTCACCCAGGCCTTTGATGCTTAGCTTCCTATGAGTGCTGTCCTGCCAGGGAATGGAAGTTTATATGTTAAATACATTTTAGCAATATTCCATATATTTCTTTTTATTATTGTCATCCGCTTTGAGATCTTCTGGTGAAGGGGCAGGATATCAGTTCTTAAATAAATAAGAATTGCCCCTGGGTGGATATCTGAGGACAGTTTTCCAAAAATGAGGGTGCCTCCAGCCAGCAGCAAAAAAAAATTTCAGCTGCAGTGTGCAGCAGCAATGAAAAAAACAACAAGTCAGCAAGCGTCATTTTGCCTCTTTATAAATCTATGATGAGGCCACATTTGGAATATTGCGTACAATTCTGGTCACCACACCTCAATAAGGATATTGTGGAACTGGAAAAAGTGCAGAAAAAGGGCAACCAGAATGATTAAGGGACTGGAACACCTCCCTTACGAAATCAGGCTGCAACGTCTAGGCCTCTTCAGTCTGGAGAGACGGTGTTTAAGAGGGGACCCGATTGAAGTATATAAAATCATGCACAGTACAGAAAAGGTGGATAGAGAACATTTCTCTATCACACTACACTAGAACTAGGGAGCATTCTATGAAACTGATGGGTAGGAGAGTCGGATCAGACAAGGGGAAGGATTTCTTCACCTCGAGGGTCATCTGTTTATGGAATTTGCTGCCAGAAGAGGTGGTAACAGCTACCAGCTTAGGGCTGCATCCCCAAAAGACTTATTTGCCTCTCTAGTCTCCCTCTACTGTCACTCTATTCAAGCGGACTTTAAAAGTGCCCTGCACTTCCGGAATAAGCGTCCGCATGAGGCTCAGCAAAACGCGCGTTTAAAATGCACCTTCCGTCCCCACGGAAGCGTGTTTTCCCTGCATCTTTTTCTCCCCGCCCCCTCTCTTGTTCAAAGGAAAAATAGCCATCAGTTCTCTGTTCGTCTCCCAGATCTCCGTCCCCCGAAATGGCTTCCTGTGCCGGCTGCAGCCATTGGCCAGGCGATCGTTTGCTCATTCACTCTTAGCACTTTCACAGAACACTGTCAAAATCCACCCGGTAGAGCAGCGGTGACTTTAAATACACCCACTTCACGCCTGATAACAATGTTGAAATACATCCACTTCACACCTGATAACAATGTTGCAATTCTCTGCAATTCTGGCTCTTTGAAAGTTCTGTGCTTTAGAAATGGAAGGAAGGGAAACTGCATCATTTCTGGGAGATGTGTGAATGCTTTATGGCTGTGTGTGCAGG
>MTQE01001424.1:8905790-8922986 GCA_014337955.1 Aspidoscelis marmoratus
GCAGCAATCCCCGCCCCTTTTGCCACGGAATGTCCCCAAGGTAAATGCTGCAAGGAAAACCTGTGACTTCCAAAAAAGAGAGATGAAACTCTTCTTTAAAGGGCACGTATTTTGTCGCGGGTTTTCCTGCTTTTGTAGTGCTGGAAGCTCGTTTAAAACCCTGGCATGGGGGCACTCAGAGGCAAAAGAAGATTTTTAGCACACTTTAAATTGCTTGGGGATGCACCCTAGATGGCTTTAAGGAAGGGCTAGACAAATTTATGGATGACAGATGTATCAATGGCTACTAGAATGGATGCCTAAGTACGTCCTTCAAGCTGTGTGGACAAGCAGGATATTTCTAAGGCCATTTGCTGGGATTTGAGAGCAAGAGAAGGTTTGCCCTTGTCTCTGCTTGAGGTGCCCATGGGCAATTGGTGTGCCACTGTGTGCGACAGGATGCTGGACTAGATGGGCTGCGGCCTGATCCAGCTGAGTTCCTCTTATGTTCTTATGCTACTGATACAGCAGTCACGCTTTTAACTTCACACTTTGATACTACAGAGTTTCGATTGTCCTGTCTGAACACACCCTTTCTCTCCCCTCTCCTCCATATGGCCTCCTGGGATCATGTCTATATAATTCCAGGGTGGGTTATTTAATTCAGAATTAAAAGTGGATTCAGTCTGAATAAATAAAGGGCTGCTCATGTCCTGCAGGGCAGGATGGTGCGAGAGACAGATGCGACAAGGGCTGTGGAGTATTTTGTACACCAAGTATTGTATAAATCGCTAATGAAGAAATCCTGCATTAAATGCAGATAAAACCTAGTGAGACTGTTCTCTGGTGCTTTAGACATTTGCCTACATTGTACACCGTCCAAGATCCTGATTGATTCCAGCAACAAAACTATCATCTAATTGCTTTTGACTTTGGAGAGGATTCAGAAACGCGCCCCTAGTCCACGGCTGCCAGTCCTATCTTGACAACTTCAAGAATCATTGTGAATCAAATGCTTTCTTGTGTTTACAATTACGTGGAAGCCGCTGAATTTTTAAACAGGATGAAGTGCGACTGGTTTTCCATTTCTTTCTCAGGGAGGAGGACACCTGCTCCCCTTTCTCTTCCCATCAATCCCTTTGGCTGGTCTGTCTCAATTATGTCAATTAGAGATTCAGTGCTGTCTTACCAAATTGAACTGGATTTTCCTCCCTTGATAGAATTGGAATCCAAACTGCTGATGAGTTACCAGGCGACTATTTTTGTTGGTTTGCAGATTAGACAACTGCTTCCCTTTGGAGCCAATGGAAGATACTATTGGTTGAAAAGTAACAAGCTGGTGGTGTTTTATTTATAAAATTCAAAGTGTAGTTGAAGTACGTTAGTCCCTCCCTCTCCCTTTGTTGAAGTCACACGGATCTCCTGCCTATCTTTTTGCAGACCAGTACACAGGTATGCAAAACATCCCTTCTAATGAATATTTTCTCATGTCTTTAGATCTGTAAGTTCAACAATATTCCAATATTGAAACAATTGGGATTCACTGCTATGATATGAAATGGGGTTAGGCTACCAGCAAAGCAAATTGCAATAATTTTGAATTCTCTGTAGGCATGTGAAGGCTTGCTGCAAGACATTTAAGAAGGTCAAATCCATAACAAAAGGACTTCTCAAACGGGGCCACAGGTGTATTTTGGGTGGACCAGTTTGGTCTTGTGATTAGACTCCTAGACCATAACCCAGTGATGGCCAACCTATGACACGCATGTCACAGGTGACACGCCAAGCCCTTTTGGGTGACACACCTGTTCACCCTGGCACCTGGGCGTGTAGTGCTTGCTTGTTCTTGGAAGTGTACGAAATACCAACTTTCAATTGAAGATTTAGCAAATGTAAAGAATTGTTTTTGCTTTTAATAAAATACATATATCAAAAATAACTTTTTTACTAGAGCTACAAATATCACAAAATTATGGATATTTCTAGATGTGACACAGCACCCGAGTTAAGCTACATTTTCTTGTGGATTTTGACACACCGAGCTCAAAAGGTTCACCATCACTGCCATAGCCGCTTCGCACTTTAGTGATTTTCCTTCACTTTCTGGGAGTATTCCTGCACTATGCTGATAAAACACATATGGCAAAAGAACATCGTGGTGGTGGGACTTTGCAGGACCACCACACTTATTTCTAGAGAACCCCATCCTGTGCCTGCTGTTTCTTGCACACGATGGCTAAAATTTCAGCTCCCTAGAAGCTACAGTCCTTTTGCTTTCTTGTGAAGCGAACACAGACCTTCCCACTTGCATATCATGGTTAGAGGCAGCAGGCGGGCTCTGCATACGATCAATAGTAACTAGTGTGTTCACAAGGAGAAATTTACATAAACTTCTATCCAAGTATCACAGATTTCGTTCAGACTGGGCATTTATGAAGTTGCCACTGAAGGACAACTTTTTTAATGCTGAAGGAGCTACCAGTGTCACACAAGAGCTTAGATTAATTAATAAAAGATTGGAACAAGGACCACATCAAACACAGAACTCAAAAAGGAAAAGAAAATACAATCTTAGCTTTTTAAGGAGATAAACATTTATAATGCATAAGACAATCAGATACACAAACTGAATATTTTCTCCAAAGCGTATAAAACTACACCGAGGCCCAACTGCACTATTGCGTTCAACTTGCAAAGCTGCAGATGAGTTGGCAATAAAGGGGTTCAAACAGCGGCATTTTACATTAATATATCTGTAGGAATGAGCAAGTCTCTATTGATCAGCAGCCCAGTTGGTAAACAGCCTGAGGGCTAGGAGGGTCCCCAACACTGCTAAAGCACAAGGACTTGAAACAGCTTGAAAGGAAAAGAACCCAAGCAGTGATTAGTCACGGAAATAGCCAATCATCTTACACTGCAGAATGGGCAGGACCCAGGGAATGGCGTGCCGGGCTGCCAGTAATGAGCTTCGGGAGAGAGACACAAATAAGCACAATGTGCACTCGGCCTGCCCCAAAACATGCTCATATGAACAACCCACGATCAGACTGCCTAGGATACTCCCAGCCATCACAGAAAAAACACATACAGGACCTTATACGAAGTGTTCACGGCTGAAGTGTCAGTGTGTTAGTAATCTGGAGGATTTCACACTATTTTAGTATTTTTCTTTAAATGACTTGCAACTTTAGAGACCTCCAAGTTTAGTGTAGGGTAGAAATACATTACAAAATAGTTTACCATGTAATAGGCTCAGTCATCATAAGAGAGCATCAGGTGGACAATTTGTCCCTGAAGTCCCTTGCCTTCACCCAGCAAAGAATATAATGCTGTCACATCATTATGAATAAATGCAGAATATGAAAGCAAATCATCTCTTTGCACCTTCTTCTCAAGCAGGTTGCATCAGGGTTCCGTCAGCCTCACATAGTGAGCCAGTTTGGTCTAGTGGTTAAGGAGCCAGACTCTTACCTGCGAATACCAGGTTTGATTCCGCCCTCCCCCATGAAGCCAGCTGGGTGACCTTGGGCTAGTCTCAGCAATCTTCTGAGCTCTCAGAGCCCCACCTACCTCACAGGGTGTTCTGTTGTGGGGAGAGGAATAGAAAGCTTTGTCAGCCACTTTGAGTCCCCTTAAATGGGTGAGAAAAGCAGGGCAGAAAAGCCAACTCTTCTTCGTCATCATTGTCTTCATCTTCGGGGTCCTGTCCTGTCAAGATGGCTTGAAGTGGCTCCACCCTCAAACTGGTCAGGGCCATACCCTCTGAAGGCCAGGAACAAAATTTCCTAGTCTTTGGAGATTTGTGTCACCTCTGAGGGTTCTTGGCCAAGGGCTGGAGTGATTTGGACTGTGTGCTGTCCATTCTAGGAGCAGCTCATCCCAATTTGGAACAGGTTGCGTATTCTGGAATGAGGTGGCCCACCCAGTCTCAGAGCACTGCAGGTAAGTGCATAAATGGCCACGCTGACTTTTCTGCTTGTGAAAAATCCCTGCAGAGAAATTCTTCTGTCTTCTCCCACCCCAGACCTGTCACCTTCATCTTCCTCAGTTGTCTCTTGTTCCTTGCTTTCAGGGCTGCAGTTTCAGTACTTGCTTTGTTTACATTCTTTATATATATATAGTTTAAAAATCACCCTTCTCATAGATAGTTCACAATTTTTGTGACTTCTATTCTGCCACTTTAACTGACATAATAAGTGCTGTCTTCATCCATCCTGAACCATGAGACCAGACAGCTATGCTGCTGACCTGATGGCTAACAATTTTCTGGTTTCAAATTAAAGGGAAAACGAAATTAGCAAATTAATTGTTTGCTGTGTTTTGCTAGGTGTTGTGTCAGCTGCCTTAAGGCTTGCAGCCAATTGAACGTTGACTTGGTGCAATCCTGTGAAGGAGGTGGAGCTCTCTGCTGGTCCTTACTATCCGCTGATGTCAATCACATTAATTTTAAATTACTTCTGTACAGCCTGGTGTCAAAATGATTAAAGCATGAAGTGAAAAAAGACAGGCACACATTTACCTTGCAATTACAAGGGCATTTATTTCCCCCCCCCTTCTTTTCTCAGTCTCCAGACTTGTGGAAATCTTAAAAGATTTGTGCTTCACACATGTGCGTTGTGAACACACACATGCAAAAGGCTATGGAATGCCGGAATGATAACTCTCAGCTGTTGCATTTTTCCAAAGGCATTAAATTCCCCCAGATCTGTGAATTTTGTATATTTACACCTGTGTCTTATATCCGGTTATAATGAGATGCCTTCAATTTCCCTTTCTGAGTTGTATAAATGTTTTTGCTGGACCTAAGTGAAAACTGTAAATGAACTAGAGGGCTTGAGCCTGGATTAAACGAGAAAGATAAATATATGCAAAGTTGTTCCTTGAAACCTATGGTGACTCCATTCCAGGAAACCACTGTGTGGAGTTAGCAGTTGGGCTCAGAGCACCAGCCGGTGTTTCCTACACCCAAAATGGCATTATGCTTGAAGGGCACATGTAGACACTGACGGGGCTGGCTTTCATTTTTACAGAGTTTACCTTAACATTAAGTCTCTTGTTCTTAAGAACCTAAGAGGAGCCCTGCTGGATCAGACCACAGTGCATCAAGTCCAGCATCCTGTTGCACACAGTGGCCCACCAATTGCCCATAGGCATCTCAAGCAGGGACAAGGGCAAACCTTCTCCTGCTCTTGAATCCCAGCAAATGGCCTTAGAAGCATCTTGCCTGTCCCCCCAGCCTGAAAGATGTACTCAGGTGTGTGTCATGGTTCTTGGTGTGTGTCAGCCCTGCACGCCTCTGCTGTAAGGGGAACAGAAATGATCACCAGTTTCCTTAACACCTTCCTTTATATTGCTAGTAACTAGACACATAATCTTTTGTACCACCCAAAACCTGTACTCCAGATCTAAGGCTTCTGTAGTATTTGAAGATGGAACTTCCTCAACCCAAATTTTAATCCCTTCCTTCAGCAACTCTGGCTGCATCCTCGCACATGGAAAATTAAAAGTAGCTCAAAAGCAACTTAAGGGTGGTTGCCTGAAGATGCACTGTCCAGTTCTCACCACTAATACACATTAAAGGCCTTTGAAAATGCATTTTCTGGCCTTTACAGTGGATTAGAGGCACGACTGTGCAAGTGCTACTTCAGTTAAGAGTGCTGGACTCCTTTTTGTAGTATCTCAGATTGATTCTGCACTCCTCCATGAAGCCAGCTGGGTGGCCTTGGGCTAGTCCCAGCTCCTTCTGAGCTATCACAGCATCACCTACCTCACAGGGTGTCTGTTTTGTGGAGGAGAACAGAAGGTTTGTCAGCCACTTTGAGTCCCCTGAAGCATGAGAAAAGCAGAGTATAAAAGCCAACTCTTCTTCTTCAAGCCAAATTTTAACCTTATTCAGATGCAGCCAAAGTTGACCAGTGTCAGGGCTTCTGCAAATTATTTTCTGTTGACAACAGAAGTACCAGAGCTATTTCATGAGGAGAATAGGAAAAAATGAATAGAAGTCAAAGATTAAAGGCTATTAAGAGCAAATTATCTGAGTATGGACCCTGATATATCTAAAATGTTTGGTCGCAAAAAGGTAGATGGCTTAAAGGAACCCTATGACCTGAAGAAATACGGATGAGAAAAACAAACATAAGAGCGAAAAAGACCAAAAGGAGAAGCCAGTATGCTCTGTGGGTATGGCTGGCTCCTGGAAAGGGGAAGAATGGTGTCGAGGCAAAGAATGTAGTAAATTCTAAAACAACATAGGTAGGTGGTGTGGACTTTAAAGGCTGTCATATATGGGGGTTATTGTGATTCTGACCACATTTTTCCATATTACGAAACAGAAGCACCTTGCACGTGTCCACATTTACTTTCACATCACTACAAAGCTGGTTTATTTGGTTTGTTAAGGTCTGGCAATCATTTAAGTATTTTACTCACGGGGAAGCCACAACTGGGAAGCCATATTTTGACACAGTGGTATAGCCCTACCCTATACTACACAGGGACCAGCAGCAGAAAAATACTTTTCATCCTTGCAACCAAAGTACCCGTTGACAGAGGGTTCTTGCTACTTCTCCCCACTCAAGAAGGCAGCTCCCATGGGGGTTGACTTTGAGGTGCTTCTTGGGTGGCCAGTTCAGTTTTCATTTTCTACTATCACAACAGTCTTGGAAGTCCCACACTGCGGGTGTTTCCAGTTCACATGTCTTCTAGAGGGGCAGTGCTATGATCAGTTTCTCAGATCCTTCACACGCCTAGGAGTTCTACCAAAAGGGGGCACAGTGTTCCCCAGGTCATACAGCCAGGCTACTTGCCAGCAAAACTGAGTCATCCTGGTAGTTTTTGGTAGGCGGTGGTCACCAGGTGACCGTATATTTTGTACCGCTGATGCAACAATTCTGTGGAGCAGGTGAGAGATGGGTGCACAAAGCAAATTTTCGTTTGGAGGACATTTTACGCGACAAAGTGGATAAAGCACAGAAAAGAATAGTGAGCACTTCACACTGCTGAAGTTTCAGGGCAGTTTCTAAATTAGATGGGGGAGGGTACAGTGCTGTAACAAAGGACATGTTAAGAGCCCTATCTGGCTCTGGCTCCAACATCTGCTGTTAAATTATCTCTCAGAGCTGGGAGAGATCCCTCTCTCTTAGACCCGAGAGAGCTGCTTCTGGTCAGCATAGACAACAATGAAACGGAACGAGCATTGAACTGACATGGAATAAAGCAGCTCCCATCTTTTTTCAAGTAATGAAGTATTGTGTTCAAAAGGTAGCCCTGTGGATAAGCTCCAGTAAAATTTAAAAGATGCTAGCCGTTGATAAGCTAACAATTTTGGCAATATTTGCCTAACACCAAAAATACATTGTTAAGTTCTATTAAACAAGTATTTATTAAGGAAAATGCATGGAACGCCTCTGTTGGCATTTGGAACCAACAGAGGAGCATCAACAATGATCCTTTTTTTAAGTAAAAGAAAAAAAACAGTTTTGAAGTCTGGGGAAAGGTTGCTCTTGTGCAACAGCAGAGATAAGATTATTTGAAAGTCACTTTTAACCATTGTCTCTCAAAGAGGAAGTAACGGATAATTACCAGAGACTCAGGACTTTCTTGCCCTCCTCCCACAACTTACACTGAATGGCTCAGAAATTAACATCCAATCCTTGTGTCTGGGTTAACTAGCTGTGCTCACGATTAATCCAAAAATTATTGTATGTAGCCCTCTGGAACCTTCAACCCTATCATGACTATATACATTTATTTCTTTATACGTGCAATTTCCCTGTACAGTCATCTGTGTAATCTTTCTCTGCCTGTGCATATATGTGTATCTAAGCATCCATGCTCTAAGACAAGAGCTAAGCTCAGCAGAATTTCACCAGAGCCTCCAAAATGCAATTGCATGGTAGCTAGTGGTAACCAAAAACATTACACTGGTGACACACTTTTCAAGCCTTGGAGGAACTACTTTCTTGACTGCGAGTTCATTTTTAAAATTATTTTTTGTCATATTATAGCTCCAGAGATGCTGTCTTGCTTAAATAGGGTGGACAAATAGAACAAGAAGGCCAGTGTTGCTCGGAAAGTGGGGGGAAAGTGCTTAATGGAGCTGCTGTAAACTCTTGTAACAATGTGACTAGAAAAAGTGTCACCAGACTACTACTATTACTACCATTACTCTTTGAGGAGATACAACTTACAATAAAACACAAACACTAAAACATTTTGGTCTTGTGGTTCGAGTGTTGGTTTTTATTGAGTAATTTCACAGTTCCGTATTCCTCCACAAAGCCAGATGGGTGACCCTGAGCTAGTCACAGCTCTCCTTCTGAGCTCACATAGCCCTACTTACCTCACTGGGTGTCTGTCGAAGGGGAACAGAAGGTTTGTCAGCCACCTTAAGTCACCTTAAAAGGGTGAGAAAAGTGGGATATAAAAGCCAACTCTTCTAAAACCTCTGAGTTGTGGCCATTGCTCCAGATTCATTCAAACCAGACTGTTCCACTGGTTTGATTGGCTTCTACTGGTTTGATTTGAATTCAAACCTGGGGTGGTGGTTCAATTTAAATTCAAACTGGTCAGACATTCCCATTTGATTTGAACTGTACCATGAGTAAGAACCACTATGATGGAAATCAGTGCAGGAGATAAATCTTCCTGCAGGCCACTTATTGCCCAGGGTAGAAGTGAGTACTTCCCCTCCCTTTACAAAATATTTAACAGCATTTAAAAAAAAAAAAACAAAAGTTCCAACTCTTGTTTCCAGAAATGGAATCATGTAAGTGGCTTTGCTGCAGCAAAGGCAACAGTGTGTCTTTGTGGCACGTTAGCAATTATAAAATCTTAATATGATACAGGTTTTTGCAGAAATGTTCAACAAATATACAAAATCTAATCTAACATTTCAGGCATGCATGGCACATGAAACTGTAAACAGAGATGCCAAGAGGAAATGAAACACAGACCCCACACGAAGACAGTTCATTATGGTTTATTATTTGCATTTTTATCCCGCTCTCTACCTGAAAGTCTCAGGTCAGGTTAACTAAAACAAGAACAATATCTGAAGGTGGGGAGGAAAAGCTGTTTCCTAATTTAGCCAAAGGCCAGGGCAAAGAGGTGCATCTTCACTGCTTTCTTAAACATGTAAACTGAAGGTGCCTGACGCATCTCTGGAGGAGACTATTCCACAGTCTGGGAGTCATCACTAAGAAGGCCCTATCCTGGGTGCCCACCCCTTTTGCTGCTGTGGATGGAAGTAGAACCAGGAGGGCCTCCCCTACAGATCTTAAGGAATGGGCAGGAGGATATAGAAGGCCTTCCTTTAGTTTTTTTTTTTGGTCCAAGTTATTAAATGTTAACACCTTGAATTGGCTCAGGAGCAAATTGGCAGCCAGGACACAGACCCCCATGACGGGCATCCAGTCAGCTGCCCCAGTATGCAGTCCTAGCAGTAATATTTATAGAATAGCTGCAACTCACAAACAGATGTTGTTGACAACAATGACTTTCTGGCATTGGTAAGTCATTTCATATTTGTACTGAATCTAAAAAGTTGATTGAGGACAATTGTTAGTCTCTGAACATTTTGTCATGAAATGCAGCCTGTGACTTGACGGCTTCCTCTGCAAGCCCCTTTCTGTGGCATAATACCCCCTCATGCTTATACTAACTCTTCTTAAAGTTTCTACCCTAAGCCTGTCTTCAATCCCAGCATTGTAGGGATGTGCATGAATATTCAAAACATTCAAAATTCAATTGAATTTGGACATTCAAATTTGAATGGAATGTCTCTAAATTTGAACTTAACATTTTAATGAATTTTTTAATCTTTCAAATCATTCGTACAAATTATTCGGACATTCGTACATGTACGGATATGCACACATTACATACATATCCATATGCATCTTGTTCGCATCCATATGCATTTGTATGGATACGTACAAGATGAAAACGGGATACATACGGGATAAAAACAGGATGCATATGAATACATATGAATGCATACAGACACATTTGAATGTTGACATTCATATCTTCAAATACGAAGCAAAAATTCATACGAATAGATTCAAATGTATTCTATTCAAATAGAATGTGAATATATCCAAATGTTAAAAATTCAAATCCATTCAAATCTTCATATATTCAGTTCAAATCAAATCAAATCCTGATTGCATTCGTGCACATGCCTACAAAATTATGCTTATTACCTCTGAACTGTGGAATGCCCCATTTTTTCCACTACTGGCAGCTTTTTTACTGCTTTCCTTAATAATACATTGACCACTGATTCCCACCCATGGTTCCACCGCTTCCACAACTGTCTCCATGTCTTCTCCCTGTTATTCCTCAGTTCTGTTTTCTTAGTAGGCATATCTTTGCTTTCACCACCATTTTTGCTCAGGATCCTTTTACCAGACAAGGTCTTTTACCTGGTATGACTATATAGGCAGGTGATCCAAACTTGTGCTGATCAGTTTTTCAAGTGACCAGTGTGGGTTGTTGCACATGCTCCTGAAAGTGATAAAAGAGGGGGAGGAGGAGTGTAATGTTTAGTATATGTGCATGCATATATCCTGTCCGTATTTCACCCTTTTTTTCTCCCTGGGAAGAATTTGCACAAATTGGCGCCAGGGGGCAGCAAAGGGAGAGTTTTTGTCCTCTGCTCTGCAGTTGGGCCGTTTTTCCTCCTGATTGTGCTAAATGCTTGTGTACCAATGTTTCCATTTACAAACCCTGCTTCCCCTCCCCCCATCCTCCAGCTCCGCTCCGCTCTGCCATTAACCCTCTGTGCTGCCGCTGCCGCAGCTTGCAATGGAGCCTGCCTGCTCCCCACCTCCCAGCTGACATGCAGCTTGGTGATGGGATAAATTGAAGGTCTCTGAAAGGAGACTGAGAAAAAGGAGTGCGGGGAGGGGGAGGGCTCTCCTCCAGCAGCAGCAGCAGCAGCAAAAAGAGAGAGGGGTGGGGGAAATTAAGGGGAGAGGGAGGGCGGGTAAAAAGAGACCTGCCCTCCCCCGATCTAGTTATTTCGAAATGGGGGTGAGGAGGGTTAGAGTATGGCTGCTACTGCACCCTTTACAGTGTGTGTGGGGGGCGGCGGCGGTTGGCTTAAAAACGATTCTGCTTTCGGGGTTGTCGTGTAAGCCAATGCAGCCTCTTTAAGTCCCTCCTCCCTCCCCTGTGGAAAAGTTAAGATTCTCTTGTTAGACAGGAAGCAAGAGGGGCAGCAACCTGCCTTTTAAGTTCGCGCGTTTGAGCGCCTTGTGTGCCAGGCAGGCAGGCAGTTAGGGACCCCCCTCGTTTCTTCGAAAAAGGGGTCTCCACCTCAACACTTTGGGGTCTCGCCTCCTATCGCCCCCTCCCCGCACTCCCCCTCTTTGATTTCACACCGCCCTCAATTACACGCCTCCCACCCCGTGGTTTCCATGTGGGGGAGGGGGGCTTTCTCTGCAGGTTAAAGGCCACACGGTTGGCCCCGCCCCCCGCCCCCGTTTCGGAGGTGGTGGTGTTTCGGCTCTGCACACCCCCTCGACTTGAGAGTTTTGATGGTCATTCTCTCCCCCATTTTCCCTCCCTGCCCCCCCCGGTGTCGTGTTCCATAAAACTAAAACTAAATAGCCCACTTTCTCTCCGTCCTCAGGCTGTGAGGGCAGGGAGCGTCTTTGTATTTCCCCCCCGTTTGGAGGTCAGAGATCATCAGCAGTAGCAGCCGCCAACGCCGCCTCAGCACCTTCCTCACTTTTTTGTTTTTTCTTTTGGGTCTAATGTGGTGTTAGCTGTACCCTTTTAAACGTAAAGGGGAATTTCTCTCCCCCCCTCTCCACTTCTTCTTGTTCTACACACACACACACACACACACACACACACACACACAGAGCCCTCAACGGGCGATGGTGTCCGTCCTCCGCCTCTCTTTCCCCCCTTTTTGGGTTACTTTTTGAGTTTTCTCCCTCACACACAATCTCTCTCGTGCTGACGCTGCTGCTGCCCTCTGGGCTCGCCTTTTCTACCTGACGGACTGCCTGCCTGCCCGCCCGCCCACTCCCCTCCTCACACTGTGTAGGACGACGACGACGCGCTCCCCGCCCCCTCCCAACCGCCCCACCCGCGCCTAAGCGGGAGTTTCCAGGAAGCGCTGAGCAGAGCCGCAGTACCGCTCAGCCGCCTCCTCCTCGCCAGAACCCTCCGCCGTCCAGACTGTGTGGCAACCACGTCAAGTAGTCCCTGGTCCCACCGTTCCACAGTCAGCAGGCTCTCGCTTCTCCTCCCCCCTTTTTTTGTCCTCCCCCCATACACAACCCTCCCCACCACCCCAGCTAAGGAGCCTGGGGGGGACGTAGAAGGGACGTGTCCGCTGCCTGCTGGGACTTCTCAAGGACGTTTCGGCCGGCGGCGGCAGCGGCGTTGTCGGCGGGGAAGGGGGGGGGTAAAGAAAGTCGGCCCCTCTCTCTCTCTCTTTTTTTTTTTATGGCAGGCTGGCTGGGAAGTGAAAGAAGGAGTCCCGGCTATGGCGGCGGCGGCATAACCCAGGCGAACGGAGAGGGAGTGAGAGAGCCGAATAGCTCGTTTAGCGAGAGAAGGAGGGAGGGGAGCGAGCGGGAAAACGCGGTTCGGAGCTGGGAACAGCGCGGCAGCGGCGCTTCCCTGCCCCCTCACTCCCCTCCGCCCGCCCGCCCGCCCGCTCGCTCCCTAGCCGGGGGCGATTCTTACTGAGTTTCAGGAGGCGCCAAGCTCCGTCAGAGTCGAGCTAGAAGAGCTCTCGGAGCCTGCCCGGTCGGCCTCTCTCTTGCCCAGAGAGTAAAAGGGGACGCCGGCGGCAGCTATCCTCCTCCTCACTTTTTTATTTGGTTCACACACAAAGTCACGGTTTTTAAGTGTTAAGTTTCAGGCAGACGCAGCAGCAGCAGCGCGCCCCACTTTTCCAGTCAGGGCATCGGCGGCCTCAGAGCTTTCTTTTCTTTTTTTTCCCCTCAGTTGTACACACGGAGCGTTTAATAAAATTGTTTCAACAACAACTGAAGCCCTATTCTATCCGCGCGTTCGCACACGTGTCGTGTCTCTTCTCAGTTCCCTCAGCTTTTCTTGCTTCGCTCTCAATCTCTCTCTCTCTCTCTCCTGGGAGATTTTTTTTTGGCTGCAGGTTTTCTTTTCTTTTTTTAGAATGAAAAAGAATGGCCCTCTCTGGAAAAAGAAGAAAAGAGGCGACAGAAGCTTAGTAGGGAATCTGGGGATTCACTTCGCAAAGCACTTCCACAGCCCTCAGGTCACTGACTGCCCTGACAGAGCAGCCCCACAGCTGAGATCGCTTTGGTGCCTCAGTATTCTGGGGAGTGGGCTTCGTGTTTATTAGGAGTTGCTATCAAAAATGGCGTAAAGGCAGCCTGGTGTGTTGAGGGCCCTCATAGGCTCCCTTCTTATGAGCAGGGAACTGGATTATTTCTGTCTCAGAAGGAGGCTGTATCCAGAAGTCTGTTACTTATTCAGATCTATTTGGGTATTCCGGAATATCCACGTTTTTTTCTGGAATATCCACCTCAGAAGAGGCTGGCTGCATCCAGACATTAGTTACTTATTCTGCTAGATTTGGTTATTCTGGAATATCCCTGGTTTATTCTGGAATATCTGCCTCAAAAGAAGCTGGCTGAGTCCAGACTTGGGTTACTTTATTCCACTATATTTGGACATTCCTGAATGTCCATGCTTTATTCCAGAATATCAGGATATAATCAGAATATAAGGCTGCAGCCAGATGTCAAGTTACTTATCATGCTACCTTTGGATATTCCAGAATAAACCATGGATATTCCAGAATATCCTTGCTTTATTCCAGAATATCCAGATATAGCAGAATAAGTAACCCATGTCTGCGTCTATGTCTCAGTCTTTTCCCTCAGAACTCTCCTCCTACTAGGCTTTTTAGGATCTCTCAGGGGCCCTCACTATTCAAAGCAGAAAAATCATTTTCCAGGGATCTTTCTGTCTCAGTGCACAGTAATCTAATAGGTTCTCCTACCTTCAAAACAAAAAGAAATACTAATTAGACTGGTCTAAAAAGTCATAGGATGAGCTTAGAAGCTGGATAGTTGAATTGCAAAGAAGGGGGGAGAAGCCAACTGTGAATCGGAGGGTAGTATTTTCATCATGGTTTGCTTGATTTTTTTTAAAAAAATAAGATTTTTTGTTGATTTCATGTTTCATGTTTTTATGATGGTTGGGACCTACCCTGGGACCATTTAGTGAAGGTCGGGATGGAAATAAATAAATTGTGGGGGCTGAAGGTGAGGTCAAAAAGTCTGGGACTGGAGATGAATTGGAGGGGCGTAGGATGGACGGAATGACAGATCTACCCAAAAGCTGGTGGAAGGAACTTTTTCAAATCACTCATGTCTTTGGGTATTAATAGCTATTCTTATCTCTGCTTCTAACCCAGTGAAGGATTTGACATTATTGGAGAGAGGGAGGTTTGGCGTGCTTTTGTGTGTGTGTGTAAAGGACTGGCTGATATTTTGGGAGTCAAAAGTCAAAGATGGTGGACTGTGAGTTTAAATGAAGGCAATTTTTCAACACAATAATTAATTTCTAAGCGGCCTTGTCCCATGACTTAAAAAACAGTGTGGCTCTTAGGAAGGGGGGGTAGAAGCCTATATCTTGTTCACAAGAGCAAAGGCTTCTGAGGTGCAAAATAAGGGGAGGGACCTTTTCCTACACTGCAAGGGAGGAGTTTAGGGAGGCTTTCTGCTTGTAGCTCACCATGGGAGAAAGTAGCTTAAGTATCCTTGGAAACAAACTATCTGCTGGAAGCTCAGACTTGAAGCTTTGAAGAGTGAATTTGGACCCTGTGTTCTTTGTTTCCTATCTGTTTCCTGTGATGTATGGATGCTACTTTGTTCCTTAAATTTTATACAGTTCCTTGTTAGGGTTACAGAGTAGTTAATAGAGGAGACACTGATTTTTTTTCAAGCATATGTACCTGACTATTAATTAATTCGGTGGAAGAGAAGTTCTGATCTCTGCTTTTGTATGTTTCCTTTCCAAACCCAGTTCTATTCAAATGGACAAGTCTGCCCTTGCCATATAGGAAGCATAAGATTTACATAGATTTTTTCTTTTCAGAGTTCATCTTCTGATATAGCTATGAGCTGCAGCTCAAAGCTTGGATTTTTAGCTAGAAACTACTAACAATTCTTGGTGATTTAAGTGATCTTCTTTTCCTAGGAAACATTTTTTCTAGTACCTCTTACTTGGTATGTTATTCCCACCCACACAAAATGATATATTGAGTCTCTTTCCAAGATAAGGAACATTCAGAATATGATAGGCCCCACTGCATGTTGTACTTTGCGCTAGACTCCACAAATCCTAACTCTGGATTTCTACCAGAGCTTCACATCCTCCAATTAAGCTAGCTAGGAGACAGGGGCAACAACAGTGATTATTCTGAAGACTTGTTTTCTAGTGATTCAATTTCTGCCTCCCTGTTATCCAGTCTTTCTATTAACCCTAAGAAAAGAGAGCAAAAAGCAAATTCTTCTTAGGCATTTTCTGGCTGCTTCCTTATCCCAGTTGTAGCTATATCCTCCTGTTAGTGCTGCTGAACAAGAGAAAGGACTGATGAGAATTCTCGGGCCTTGCTCTGGTTTCCCCACCCCCTCTACTATCCCCCATCCCCCATCAAGTCTCCCATAACTTGCATCCCTCCAGTTAGCATTAAAAGAGGGAAAATGCAAGAAGCTCTGGTTGGTTTTCCCAGCAGTTTTTTTCCTATATTCTTTCTACCAGCTGAAATCTGTGGATACAGATCCTTGCCTTAAAAACCCACTGTCAGCATGGTTGTCATGTCTGACTAACTGATCACCTTTGTCCAGCTCTGCAGAAAACACAGGACTGCCTATATTTCACATATGAGTTAGTTGGCATTGGTAGTTGTTTATTATGTGGTTATTCTTGTTTTGTTCTTGTGCTTCAGATTTTCCCTTGTTGCATTTGTTGTAGTTAACTGATCTTTCTGATAAGTTATGTCTTTGTCACTGTCTTAGAATTTCTTCTGGATCTCAAAATAATCTCTGTTTTAATATACAGTAATTAGTTGAAGAATAGTATTTTCACATCTTAATGTACCTTATTTTATTTCAGTAATGTCCCATATAATTACCTTAGAGCTTAGAAGTGCATTTTATCACTGATTAATATCGTGTATATTTTAAAAGCGCTTGCAGGTTATGCTTGTGTAGATAGAAGGAATGTTTAATCAGTTTGCCTCCTTGCTTAATATAGTCAGATTGCACACAATAGAGCTAAATTGGGAGATTCCTTTTATGGCCTCAAGTCATACACACACATATATACAATATTCACACAAGGCAATGGGCTGGGTGGTGCTCCAGTTGGAAGTCTTAGTTTAATCTTGCCAGCTTGCATTTTGGTATGCAATGGGCCAAAACATGGTATAGCATTTTTCACAAGCCATTGTTATCTCACTGTGTGATGCTGCATGTAGATATGTATGACAATAATATGTGTTGTCTTGCTGATCATTGAGAATATAGTTTCATGCTCAAAATGCTCCTGGAAAAGGTTGTAATATGCTGACCTAGAAGTTCAGTTGGAGATTATTTTTGAGTCATCATATACAGGATTACATAATAAGTAAAAATGTGTATAACAAAGTTAGTTAGTATTTGCCAAAGTATATAGAAGTAAGAATTTCCTTAAGAACCAAAACTGTAACACAGAACTATTAGTAGTAGTAGTGGTTCCTATTGTATGTGCCACTTTTTTGCACTATAGGCATGCACTAGATTAGGGAGCAGAGGAAAGGCGTGGTATGACCTTCCCCACTGTCTGAACCACAATTGGGGGGGGGGGGTTCCACTAGCACTAAGTACCCATTAAGGAACCATTAGGCTCAGAGCAGGAAGACCCCATTTCCACTGCAGAGCCCATTAGAGCCACATTTGTTTCCACCAGTTCTAGGGAAATCTGGATTGAATGTGTCCCCATGGGCGGTGCAGGACCCAATAGCAATGGGTGCTAGCCTGCCCACAGTAGAAATGCCGGAGCACCCATGTAGCAAATCCAGATCGACCCACGTGGGGCCTGCCTGTCACTCCAGGATTTTGGGGGGACAGGGAGTGCAATCTCTGTAGACGATCTGTAGATTCTTCAAAGATCCTTCAGGACCCATAATCCGGATTTCCTGTAGACCCCATTAAAGGGGTC
>MTQE01001424.1:8953287-8973050 GCA_014337955.1 Aspidoscelis marmoratus
GCGAATTTTGACACACCGAGCTCAAAAGGTTAGCCATCACTGTTCTAAACTGTGCTCAGGTTTACAATAATAAAAATGATGGAATCAAAGCAAAAAAGCAGAACAGAGGCTGCATCCAGACATTGCTTATTTATTCTTTAGATATTCTGGTATGAAGTGTGAATATTCTGGAATAGCCATGCTTTATTCTGGAATAAGCAATGTCTGGAAGCAGCTAGAATCAGCAGACACAACAGACCTCTGGATTTCCTTTCTGTGTCTCTTTCCTCTCCATTGTCCTTCTTTTTGGTTGCATTCACACCTAGGTTTTAAGCCAGCTTCAGTCCACCTTCAGAGTGGAAAAACACACCAACAAAGTGAACAGTCACTGGCCTCGTCCCCATGCTGAATTTACTCCTCAGCGAACCTGAGTTCATCTCAGAGCATCCCCAAGCAAAGCCTCTAATCCAGGCTACGTGTGGGACAAATCGCACAAATCCGCGACAACCCCCCCTCCTTTCCAACTGTTCTTGCCATGAATTAGGAGACAATCACGCATTATCCTGGGGGCACGGGGACACTCCTGGGTTATTGTGGGTGGAAATTGTCGATCGCAGCATTAGCGGGCTGGGTTTCGCCTGTGCTCACTGGCCCTGCCGTGCACTCTGCGGTCACAACTGCTTGGGGGATTTCTTCAAAGAAATTTGGCTGAAAGAGAAGGGATGAGGGTGTCAAATGGCTCTCCGAGTGTCTCTCTGGCTACAAGCATGACATCCCCCTTCCCTGATCGCCCGATCGGCAAGGCAAGCATGGGTAAATGGCTTGATTTAGCGCACAAGCACTGCTTTGTCTTAATGGGTGAAGCGCCCGTGGCTTCCCTGCACTCAGCTGAAAAGATCAGAAGAAGCTGCTGTCAGGCAGAGGTATGCCCGCTGTCAAGCGGAGGTGCATACCTCCGCTAAAGTGATTGAAGCACTGAGCCACAGCTTTAAGCACTGAGCCGCTTTCCCTTCCTATTATGCCGCCCTTTTATCATTTTCTATCTTATCTAAGCTGTGTGTGGTGTGTTTGGAGGTGCAACCGGGAGGGTTTTCTCCTGACATCGCTGCAGCAGGCGGGACAGGGCATGGTGACATCAGCCGGGCTTCCTATCAGGGCGGAGGGGGTGGAGGAAAAAGGATGGAGTTCCCCGATGCAGGGGTTTACTGCGGTTTTCATGGGGACAAGTGGATTTGGCTTGAACCTGCACTCTCCTCAATCGCATGGGGATGTGGTAATTTGAACTAGAGTGCGCACTGGGGATGACTTGATTCAACACCGCAATAAAGGGAGCCCATGGGAACGAGCCCATTTTCTTTCCACATTATCTAACCAAAAGGTGGATCTTTGGAGTTTAAAAATGCTGAAAGAAATCAGCTTGTCACTTTGTTTATGCGTTCTCCAAAAGGAGACTGAAGCTGGATTAAAACATAGGTGTTCCCACCTCTTGCCTTTGCGTAACTCTTTCCCAACCATTCTCCTCTATCTCTCCACCTTTTGACCATCCCCTGCCGTTCTCCAAGCAGTGGGGGGGGGGGGCATTACATGACTTCAGCTGTTCAAATAAGCACAGAGCCAGTGGCGATTTCCTTGCCCCAACTGAAGGGAAAGCCAAGGGAAGGGGGCTGCAATAGTGGCTCAGTGGAGGCACGTGGCTGCTGCCGTTATCCCAGCTTTCAGGCAGTGTGTTGTTGTGGCCTTGCAGGTGACTTCTGCTCTGTTTCTTTGTTACATCAGGATTGAGTGATGTTGTGCAAAGTCCCAGATAGATGTCTGGTTGCAGGGGGGAGTTGGACGACGCCTGAGAAGCTGATGCTGAGTCCCAACAAGATGGAGAACCTGAGGATAAGGTATGTCTGGGATTAGAAAGGTTTTCTGGGTGGCTGAGGCTGTGTTCCTCCGGAGAAGCAGCCACACAGAATCGGGATGCTCCTCAGATCATCAGTGTCATTGTAATCTCAGGAGGTCTTGTGGTGAAGAGAATCTTTGGCCAGAACCATCATCTTTTCTAGAAAAGGATGATCTAGCAACCAGCCCAGACAAAAACGTCTCCTTCTTGTCGGCCTAAACAAGTGACCACCAGGCATCACATCAATGTGACTTGGGAGTGGGAAATCCTGCTCTACTATTAGGGCCATTGTGTGAGACAAGATGCTGGACTAGATGGGCTGCAGCCCAATTCAGCAGGGCTCCTCTTAGGTTCTCATATCATTTCCAGTGCTTTCTCATACATGCCAGCCCTGAAGTGGACTAAGATATAGGGGTGCAATCCCTTTCTTGGAAATCAGTCCTGTGGACTACAGTGTTATAAGCCAGCGGTTCTCAACCTTCCTAATGCCGCGACCACTTAATAGAGTTCCTCATGTTGTGGAGACCCCCAGCCACAGGGGTGGAACAGCTGAGAGGAGGGAGGGGAGGGCGGCGGGAGACTAATTGCGACCCCTCTGAAAGGGTAATTCGACCCCCAAAGGGGTCCCGACCCCCAGGTTGAGAACCACTGTTATAAGCTCACCCAGGGCAGATGCAGAAACCAGGATCAAGATCAGTTGCACAGTTACATCTTTATCCTTGGCAGTCCTCGTTACCCTAGCAATGAATAGTCTGGCTGAAGCAGCAGTTCCCTCAATTGGCTGTTGCCTCCCAGTCATTCTCATGGCCCTGGGACTCACCATCTACCAATAACAGAATTATGCTCATCTACTGTGGAGGGCGAGTCTAGGTATGTGTGTGTGTGTGTGTGTGTGTGTGTGTGTGTGTGTGTGTGTGTGTGTGTGTGTGTGTGTGTGTGTGTGCGTGCGTGCGTGCGTGCGTGTGTGTGTGTATTAAGGGTGTGCACGAATGCAATTTTTGGGATTCGGTTCGATTCAAATCAAATATCCGAAAATTCAATTCAATTCAAATCTTGAAAATTTGAATTTACCCAAATTTCATTCGAATTAAGCAAATTCAAATCTATTCATTCGAATTTTCAATTCGAATTTGCACTTACGAATGTTGACAATATTTGTATGTGCCTGTACGCATCCCATGCGCATCTGTACATAGCTGTATGCATACCGTAGTTATCTCGTATGTAACCTGTTTTCATCCCATACGGATCCATACAAATGCATATGGCTGCAGGATAGATGCGTCCATGCAAGTACGCATTGTGTATAAACCCGTACACATATGAATGTCTGAATAATTTGAAGAAATAGATTCAAAAATTCAAATTTGTTTGAATGTTTAAATTTGAATTTATGGACATTTGATTCAAATTCAAATGGTGAAATTTGGACAAATTCTATCGAGTTTTGAATGTCTTTGAATATTTGTACACATCCCAAGTGTGTATATACACATATATAAATGGGAAATAGTATAGAAGTACCTTTTATTTATTTATTTATTTATTTATTTATTTATTTATTTATTTATTTATTTATTTATTTATTTATCCATCCCACCTTATATCCAAATTTCTCAGGATGGGGTACAGTAATAAAAACAAATTAAAAGGAACCCATTAAAAAAAAACACCCTTGAAAGTGGCAAAGGGAAGCTGTTTGTTTAACAATCCCCGGCGTTCCCCGGAAACTTGTAACCCTTTTGTTTATTTATGGTTGTTTATTATTATTACTGTTGTTGTTGTTGCTTCTAACTCCCACCAGCAATATCTAGAATGGCCACGGGGCAAGGATGCCCACCGTGGTATTTTCACATTCTTTGAAGACGTGGAAGGTCCACTGAGCTTAAAATATAAAAGCATTCTGCACATATCTGTTCTATATTAGCCAGTCTAGAGGTACTGGCAAAATAAGACAACTAACTGTTGGAATCACTTCTTGTTAAACAAAGCTGACATTTGCTCCCTAGTTTTCAGCACTGAGCTAGCTAATAAAGTTAGGGATATGCACAAATATTTGAAATATTCATACGAATATGAATATTTTGAGTTATTCATATGAATAATTCGGACATTCATATGTATATGGATGAAAATGGGATGGATATGGGATCCGCACGGATGCGTATATCATTGGCTATGTATCAAATATTCGTACGAACAGGTACAAATGTATTTGTATTAGTTCAAATGTCCAGCCATGTGTTATTCTTTATTTGCGCAAATTCAGATTTTTGAATATTTGATTTGTTATGATTTGAACGTCAAAAATTGCATTTGTGCACACCCCTAATAAGCATATATGTGTGTTTGCTTAAAATTTTAATTCTCAATTCTTGGGTTAGGCTACACTGAGAAATTAACCCCATTTAAATGGGATGTCTGGGTGAAGCAATCTTCTGGCATCCTACTGTAGGCTGTATAGGGCATATTTATGCTGGTATACCCCTATGCCAATCAATGCATTAAATATCACTGTATGTATCTTCTGGGATTGAGACTTCAAATTAGAAACAGTTTCTGGGACGAAGCCTTAGTGAATCTTGGCTGAAAATAATTTCCTGTGGGAAATTCTTCTCAGTATCTTATGGAATTGGCATGGAATAGATTTTTCTGAGAACAGTGACAAGCCAGGCCTGTCTAAGAGCTTCTACACGAAGCACAAAGATTTAATGTCCTAATGTCCTCCAAACTTTAAATCAAGAAATCTAATTCAAAAACATTACAATTATTCTTTCTTCCTGGCCCTGACTGTATCACGTAAGCAGTCTGGGGAAGGAACTTAAACCTCCAAGACAAAATCATGAATGAGGCCTAGAGAGCAAGTCAGAACTGAAGGACAACCAAAGAGTTACAGGAATTATTGTACACCGGGAAGTTGTGGGAAAAGCCTTCTAATAGTCAGAGACCCTGGAAAAGGATCGTGTGTGCCAGTCACAAAATGGATGCTTTGGGGCACAGTAAAGAACCAAAAAAATTTAGCACTCAAAAGGGGAGGGTATGGAATCTGAGTCATAAAAAAGCATGTTTAAATTTAGTGTAGAAGCCAAAGGGTGAGGAGAGACGTCCCTCCAAGTACAGATGGAAGAGGCCCTCCAGTTGGCTGTTTTATTTCAATAGGCACAGGGGAAATTATGTCACTGAATAAATTGGGGACATGAAATTGCTGTATCTTTAGCACTCAAGCAGAAGACAGAAACCAGCTACTTTTGAATCCCTGCAAATGAGCTTTGGAGGCATCCTGCATGTCTCTCCAACCTGGAGGAGTCGTCCTTCTAGTAGCCATTGATACACTTGGTCTCCAGGAATTTGTCTATTCCTTTCTTAAACCTATTGAAGCTTTACCAAAAGAGGTGGTGACAGGAACCAGCCTGGATAGCTCTAGGAAAGGATTAGATGAATTCTTGGAGAGCAGGCATCTCAATGGCTATTAGAATGGATGTCTAGGTACCATCTCCAGGTTGGAAAGGCAGGCAAGATGTGTCTTAAGGCCATTTGCAGAGAGTTAAGAGTAGGGGAGGGTGTTTGTTGTCTGCTTGAGATGTCCAGAAGTCATTGGTGGGCCACTGTATATGAGACAGGATGCTGGACTAGATGGGTTGTGGCCTGATCCAGAAGGGCTCCTCATATGTTCTTATGAGTCGCAATTAGGGGTGTGCACAAATGCAATTTTCAACATTTGATTCAACTGGAATCGAATATTCAAATGTCTGAATTCATACAAATAGAGAAAAAATGAATGTATTCAAATCTGAATTAATTCGAATACATTTGTATGAATATTTGGTTCGTATTTGATGATACGAATGTCTACAACATTTGTATGTGTCCATATGCATCCATTCGCATCACATTTTCATCCCGTACATATCCACAACAGGAGAAGGGTTGTTGGCTTTTCCTGTTAGTCTCCAAGTGCTACTAACTACCTTGCTGGACATTCCAAGATATAAACAGCCTCGCCATGGCAATTTCAGGCCTGGATTAATGCTATTGCTCCACTCTTTGGCTGAAGAGACGGCTTTCCCTCCCCAATTTCAGGCATTGTTATTATTATTTTTAGTGGTTTGATTTTAACCCACCCTGAGACCTTTGGGTATAAGGTGAGATAAAAATATAAGCAAACATCTGTGGAATAGCACTTAGACCTGCCTGCCCTTTGATACCTTTCTACAATTTCTTGATGGGGACTAGCTGGGAACGACCCCATGATCTGTGGATGTTTATTATTATTCTACATATTTTTCTTCTTCAAGGGGATGGTATTCGAGCAATACTAGTTGCTATCATTTCTGAATAGAAGAAGGAGGGTTGGCTTTTCTACTCTGCTTTTCTCACCTATTTAAGGGGAATCAAGGTGGCTGACAAACCTTCTGTTCTTCTCCCCACAACAAACATCCTGTGAAATAGGTGGAGCTGTGAGAGCTCAGCAGAGAGCTGTGACTAGCCCAAAGCTACCTAGCCAACTTCATGGAGGAGGGCGGCCTCGACTGGGGGACTGCCAGAAAAGAGTTTGACCCTCCAACCACAAGACCAAACTGGCTCACAGTTAAATAATATTTAATTGTTAAACTTGACAGTAAAGGGTGCTGATATTTTAAGGCTCTGGCAGTCTATGAATGGGGCAAATAGGTAAAGGAATGCCACACATTATTTGATGTTTTACCATGGCCGTTGACAGCCATGTAGGCCTGTGCACGGGTTGGGTCTCAAACACTTTTCGCTTCTGAGGTAAACTTTTGAGGCACAGACCGTCAACGTTTTGCCTCATAGGAAATAACAGGCCAACTATATCCTGAATCAATGACCTCTTTTTTCAGGGTTTCCTACTTGAATTTGGTTAACCTCCTTCGCTGCATTTTTACACAACACGCAGTTAAATTCTGGAACACATTACCAAGAGATCGTTCCGTCGGCTACCAGCTTAGGTGGTCCAAAAAGGCTTTGGACCAATTCATGGAAGTCAAGGCCATCAGTGGCTCTTAGCCCGAAAGGCAGTAAGAGGTGGTCTAGCTCCAAAGAACTGCTGGGAGACTGAGTAGAGCAAACTGTGTGCTCAAGTCCTGCTCATGGCTCCCTTATGCAGCTGGTTGGCCACTGTCGGAGCAGACTACTGAACTAGGTGGGCCATGGGTCTGATCCACCGGGGCACTTCTTGTTCTGATATTCATGGAAGTCAAGACTATCATGGTTGCCCTGATGGCAGTAGGAGGTGGTCTTCTGCTTCTGAAGTCCAGCTTGAGTCCTGCTGGCAGGCTTCCAGGCAAGTGGAGCATTTCATATGTTTTTATGAGAGCCCAGCTCAACAATTTGGCCTAGTGGTTAAGGAGCTGGACTTTTATCTGGGAATACCGGGTTTGATTCCGCACTCCTCCATAAAACCAGCTGGGTGACCTTGGACTGGTCACAGCTCTCTTCTGAGCTCTCACAGCCCCACCTACCTCACAGGATGTCTGGTGTGGGGAGAAGAACAGAAGGTTTGTCAGCCACTTTGAATCCCCTTAAATGGGTGAGAAAAGGAGGTAGAAAAGCCAACTTTTCTTCTTCTTCTTCTTCTCCTCCTCCTCCTCCTCCTCCTCCTCCTCTCCAAAGTTTTGCCATTTGGAGTCTACAAACAGAGTAGGCTCCATGCTCATGTCCTGCAGCTGACCCAGTGGGGCATTCCTTACATTCTTATGCTATACAGATTTCTTCATCCTATACAAACAGCATCTGCTCAGTTTGGACCCAGAGTGGCCTGGCTCATATTGGCAGGGGGCGGGTTACAGTGGTGCTTTAGAAGGGCTTTAAGACTCCAGCAGGTGAAGGCAGCTCAGGGCTGCCACAGCACTCCAAATGCCAGCCCAAGCAGCTGGGGTGTAGCCCAAAATTCTTGCCGAATCCACCAGGCTGCCTTCCCTGTGAGTGTAAGGCCCCATTGGGTCTGACTGGAGCAACAGGCCTAAGACCGGCCCTGCCTGCAAGTTCTGAAGTGCTATTTTAGGACATTCAGGCTCCGCTTCACCACACAATAGACGGTTTCTGCAACTGTAGATGCTTGGGCAAGCGACGGTGCCAAGGCAGCTGACTAAAGATGCTAGACACTGATGCCAGGTCTGGATGCCAGTTTTGATTTTTAAGAACTGGCAATTAACAGTCAGCTGTACTCTACAAAAGACTTTTAGGCTTTAAAGAGCTTTTGAGAGCTGGGCTCTCAGAAATCTCTGTTAGGGGGAAGGCAAGTAGATTTGAATAGAGTTGGAATAGGTTTTTAGCGCCAGGCCTGCTAGGCGGGCTTCTAAACTCAGATAAGACTTTTGCAAATTAAATCGGTGCATTCCTGATGGACAGGTTGTCAACTCCTTGCTCCAGTCAACAATAAATCAATTTGCTTCTTTTTTTCATAATCAAAGTGAGGTTGATATCTTCAGACTGTGGGTGTTTTCCTGAGTCTGCGCTGGTAATAAAGATGGTTTTATCTTAATTGGTCATTAAGGCTTGATGGCTTTTAAATTTTCATAATGTCTTACTTACTTCCGCTTTTACCATTCTCAAACTGAGCCAGTTTGGTCTACTGGTTAGGGAGCTGGACTTTTATCTGTGAATACCGGGTCCGATTCCGCCCTCCCCCATGAACCCAGCTGGGTGACCTTGGGCTAGTCACAGCTCTCTTCTGAGCTCTCACAGCCCCACCTACCTCACAGGGTGTTCTGTTGTGGGGAGAAGAATAGAAAAGCTTTTTCAGCTGCTTTGAGTCCCCTTAAATGAGAAAAGCAGGGTAGAAAAGCCAACTCTTCTTCTTCTTCTTCTTCTTCTTCTTCTTCTTCTTCTTCTTCTTCTTCTTCTTCTTCTTCTTCTTCCATGTGAGTCAAAGGCCCTTTCTGCACTGGGCCTTGTTCCAGGTTATGTCTTGGAATAGGGGCCTGCTGTTTGCATAAGCCCATCATAGGTGTTTTTCCACCGTCACTAGAAGTACCCATGAAGTACCCATTAATGGGTACAAAAATGCCATTATGTACATAAGTCTACATAGGCATGCGAGCCAGTTTGGTCTTGTGGTTGGACTGTCAGACTCTTTACTGGTAGTCTCCCAGTCGAGGCTGCCTTCCTCCATGAAGCTGGCTGGGTAACCTTGGGCTAGTCACAGCTCTCTGCTGAGCTCTCACAGCCTCACCTACCTCACAGGGTGTTCTGTTGTGGGGAGTAGAAAAGCTTTGTCCCCTTAAAAGGGTGAGAAAAGTGGGGTAGAAAAGCCAACTCTTCCTCCTCCAAGAAGCCAGCTGGGTGGCCTTGGGCTAGTCACAGCTCTCTTCTGAGCTCTCAGAGCCCCACCTACCTCACAGGGTGTAATAGAAAAGCTTTGTCAGCCGCTTTGAGTCCCCTTAAATGGGTGAGAAAAGTGGGGTAGAAAAGCCAACTCTTCTTCCTCCTCCATGAAGCCAGCTGGGTGGCCTTGGGCTAGTCACAGCTCTCTTCTATGCTCTCACAGCCCCACCTACCTCACAGGGTGTTCTGTTGTGGGGAGAAGAATAGAAAAGCTTTGCCAGCCGCTTTGAGTTCCCTAAAATGGGTGAGAAAAGCGGGGTGCAAAATCCAAGTCTCCTTCATCATTATCATCAACTTCACAACACTCTAAAATGCCGGATTTCACTGTCCAGCTCTGGCTCGGATTCCCCAGCTCACCCCTGTGTTTTGCTTTGTTTTGCTTTGCTTTCTAGGTTAAGAAATGCCCGGGACGGGGCAGGGGTCCGTGCGCCTCCGCTCCTCTGGCTCCGTCCATCTCGCGCTCCCCTTCCAAGCCCCCCGCAGGCCGCCCAGGCATCCCAATCCTGGCGCAAGGCTCCGTTCCCTTCGGCTCGCCGGCGCTCCAGTTCAGCGCTTGCCCTTCCCAGGCGAGCGATCCCCGGTAAAAAAGAATGGACTCCCTAGATTCAGCCGGAGCCCGTCCGCTCCTCTTGCGCCCTTTAAACGTGCAGCCAAAGTTCCTGGACGCGCTTTGAAGCGAGAGCGCAGAGTTAGTGCCCGGCCCTGGCGCCCTTGCTGAGTCCTTAACTTGCCGGGTTTTCTCCACCCAGGCTGCTAACTTTGGGGCGGGGGGGCAGGGGAGGGCAGGGACACGCCACGTCCTCCTTGCAGAAATCCAGGCCGCGCTTTGAGCCGTGCAGCTGGCGCTCTGCAAATGGATAGGGTGCCTTGCGCCTCCTGCTCAAAACTCCACATCAATTTCCACCGTAGCAGTTCCCGACCATTGTGTCCGTGCGTGTGCTGCCGCCGCCGCCGCCGCCGCCGCCGGGAGACTGGGGAAGGAGGAGTCGGGGATCGATCTGGCAAACTTGGGCAGCGGCGCAAGTCGTGCGGCGGCGCTTTGCTTTTGCACGATCCAGGCGACCGCATGTTATTATAGCTCGGATCTTGCTTTCCTCCCGTATTACAGGGGGAAACCTATAAGGGGGGGGGGACATACGATTCAAAGCTTGCGGAGGTGACCCCTAGAGGAGAAGGCTGCACGGGGGTCAAGAGACAGCCAGACATTGCAGATGGGTCGGGTTGTTGTTGTTGTTGTTTGGGGGGGGGTCTCCAAACGAGTTGGTATCGACTTGCCTGTCCCCCCATCAACTCACAATGCCCCCTCCCTCTCCGCCATGCTAGCCCGCGTCTTGCAGCCTGCTGTATTAATTATAAATAATAGATCTCTCTCTCTCTCTCTCGTCTGTTTTGGGTCCTCTCTGCTAGACTCAGGGCGATGTGCATCCGAGTTGGTGTACAACAGTGTGCTTCCTCCTCTCGCTCCATGCTTTCACTCCTTTCTCCCCCCCCCCTTGCCTTTTCTTGCTCTTACTTTCAGCCTTGCAAGTATTTATGGGCTGGAAGGCTGTCCTGTTCCCGAAGATGAACTCCAGGCCATGTTTGCAGATGGCTTAGAGGCCAGGGGTAATGATAAGAGGTCTGTGTGTATGTGTGTGTGCGTGCGTGCGTGCGTGCATGCGCGTGCCCGCTGGTGCATGTGCTGTCACCCTGCAAGAGGGTGCGCGTCTCCCCATCCCGTTTCCATGTCAACGATTCAGTCCGCGTTTGCCATCGCGCAGCCGGCCGAAAAATGTGTTTTATGGGAGAAACCCTATTCCTGTCCTTTTGGAGCCCGTCTAATCTAGACCAGGTTTCCCCGCCTGCCTGGGCGCTGCGTTCAATGGCAGCAGGACCACTTTCATGGAACGCCGCTTAATAGGAGCCAACCTGGCGGGCGCCCCTGGTATTGCATCCTGGGAGACTTGGAAGTTAGCTGAAGCCACCAGGCAAGAGGAGCACGCACCGTCAAAGCAAGCCACGGGACGGGAGCTGCTGTGGGGGGCTCGTGGTGTTCGCGATCTAGCGGGGAGCCCAGGCACGGGACACGTTAGTGGCCGCCCCTGGCTGCCTCTTCCCTCCCTCATCCTTCTGCAGTGGTGATACTTTGTTTGCCTGTAAAACACCCAGCTCCCCACACCGCCCCCCCCTCTACTGTCCACAGACGTGGAAGGAACTTTTTCGGAGGTACACTAGCTGGATACATCTGCTATACAGGACACCAGGCTGGTGGAGGCCGATGGAAATGAACAGGCACAAAGCTAAACCACAGCAACAAAATGCAACCCGGAAAGGCTGGCAATAAAGCTTTGCACGTACAAGAGGCCTGATTTTCATTCTCTAACTTATGCTGAAGGCTGGGTAAGGGTGGTGGGAGCCAGAGTCCAAACGCATCTGGAGGGCAACCGTCCGGCTACTTCTGGTGTGTCGCATCGTGTCCTGAGATGAGGCAGCCATGTTGCTGACAGGCAGAGATGTGGTGAAGGAAGGAAAAAGAGATTACTAAGCACATATTTATAAGTTAGATCCCACGTTTGAAAGAAATGGAAGATTCCCGGACTAGACGCTTGTCTGTCTCAGTATGAGGAAACTTCCGAATGGCCTACTCAGGGTAATAAAACTTTAATTCAGTGTTCTGTAGCCTATACAGGTTACCAGCAATCCTATGTTGCTTGTCCTCCCAAAGAGAAATCTATATGATGAGGAGGCTGGGAATATCAAGATAGAATAAGTTCAGATCTTAGACCTTTCTGCATTGGGCCTTATACTGGAATATATTCCAGAATTGGGACCTGCTGTCTGCATGCTAATTTAGACTGCAGAAGGCCCCAGGTGAGGTCTGGCACAGTCTGCATTAGCTTGTGGCCAGCAGACTACTGTCCCGAGATATATTCCAGAATAAGGCCAAGTACAAAAAGACCCCTTCGTTCCTCACTCATCTAGATGCTCATGGGACACTTTGAGCCAGTTTCTATCTTTAGGGCAACTAACCTTACAGGGTAACTGAGATGATAAGGATTTAGAAGTGGAAGAATTGTATACCTTGAGCTTCTTGGACGATGCTGTTAATAAAGTAAGCATAGATAACAGTAGCTCAGTGTATGGGGGTGTACAGTCAGACCCTCGAATCCGCTTGGGATTCGTTCGGGCTACTACCATGGTTACCTGAAACTGGATAATCGCAAACAGGCCCTCTGGTTCTGGGGTTGTGCAACCCCAGAACTAGAAGTGCTTTTCTGGCCTCCAGAAGGCCTATTTGGCCCTCTGGAGACCGTTGGAATAGGTGTGCAATGCCACTGGATATCTCCCGCCCACGTCCCATGTGCTCCCTTACATTTTGGGGTGGGCTCCGGTGGTGTCACATACCTCTTCCAGCGCTCTGTGGAGGCTGAAATAGGTCTTCTGGCAGCTGAAATAGGCCTTCCGGTTCTGGGTGCATTTCCCTTATGGCGCCCACTGGGATGGGGTGGGGGCTGATCCAGTAACCGTGGTTAACTGAAACCGAGGTTACTGAATCAGTGGATACAGGGGTCCAACATCACACTCACCTGGGAGTGGACAGGTTGTAAACTCACTAAAACTGATAACGTAAACAAGAGATTAAAATGCAGGAAAACGATGTTTAATACCTCTCTTTCAAAATCATGGTGTTCCTACAAATACCCAAACTTGAATTCATTTCATGGTTTTAGTAATGAGAATGTTGATAGCAAAAAATTTGAAACTCGGTAACTCATTAAATCTCTCCAGTTGGTATTTGAAAATAGCAGAGTTTACAGAGCTCCTATCAGCCACCCAGTACTTAGATGATGCAGTGGTGTTTCCAGCTCTTATTATTACTTTTTTTTTTCTATTTTAAGTTAGAATTAACTTAGATAAATACTGAACAGAGTTATAGTTACTGTTGTTTGTAGTTGCATCCAGTGTGTTACTGTGTATGGTTTATTGGTTGTACTGTTATATTACAATGTTGTGAAGTTATATTAAATGTAATTTAAAAAATCAAGTAAAATGTAGGATGATGCAGACCCACACAGATGTAGATATGCACAGTATTCTTCACACATCTTGGTATGAAAAATGTGGGGAGGTTTCCCCCAAAATATTTAGAAAAGCTATAGAAGTGTATCTGCTAGGGCTTGGTGACTAAGGTTACAATTTCCTCACTTGGGCATGAAGGACATTGGTTAGTCTCTGGTCACTTCTGCTTTTTGCTCTAATTTGCTTCAGGAGAAAAGCTTTGAGGATAAAAGTTGCTGCTGGTTTAAGCTTTCCGGAGGAAAAGTAGAGTACAAGTGTGGCAGTGAACATTAGCAGTGTGTAAGTTTCCATAAGTTGTGTAGGCTGGTTGCCATAGCTGAAAAATTCAATTCCAATTGATGTACTCTCACTTTTGATGAAGGAGGCGCTCAGGCTGTTTGATTTTGAACGTGCTACTTTTCTATCCTGTTTATTGATTAATGCACTTAACAGTTGTCTTCCAAGTTGGCTTCTTTCCTTTTGAGAGCAAAATGTTCCACAATGTTTTCATGTAAAAGTAGCGTAAAATCGGCACCCCATTAAAATACACATTTTGAATTAAGATACATGCTCTTAATTTTGCAGAGTTTGCCTTCTAGGTGCATAAAATGAGTCCTCTAACTGTTATCATCTATTCCTTTCTCTTTATTCCAATGTACCTACCACCTGCCACTTCATCTTTCTGGCTTTTACCACACTTTTCCACAAAGAACAGAAGAGCATTTCCTCACACTGTTGCCACAGTATAAAGCAGTTGTAAAAGCCTTGCCATGGTTCCTGTTTCCCTCAGTCAACTTGCTTTACCCCTGTTGCTCTTGTTCACATTTTCTAGTTTTTGAAATCTGCTGGGCTGACTGCCAAGTGCATAGTTTTAAATCTTCTCATTAAGGGCCAAGCCACTCTCCGTTCTATATAAGCGTCAAATGAATCTTTAGTGGTGATATCAGAAGTGATGCTATCTGTTCTGTAGGAATTTTGGTCAGAGTAGTTGAGAGAGGGAAAGATAAAAGGTCTCAGAATAATGTTAATGGGTGATTTCAGTCTTAACAAACCATGTCTGTGTTCGCGAAGTTTGAAAGTGTTCAGGTTTATTGGGCATAGCTACACATTTGTTGGATGATGCATGGATTCATACTGAATACTCTGGAGCAAACTCAGCTTGCTGGAAACTTCTGGGATTATTACAGAATCAAGACCCATCTGATTTTATAGCGTTCTTAGCACTGCACAGTGGCTGTACCTTTTTGTGCTTACCAGGCATAATAACATGGCAGTCAGTAAAGCAATAGTGCAATGGCAGTCATCTACACTGAGTGTGCTGAACTAGCCCTGGACTTGCACTGACGCATGTGCAGGGACAAGCCGGATCTCCATGATGAAGTCCGAATTGGCATCTTGTGCACAGCTGGATGATGTCGTGGTGATTCCAGTAATGGTGTATGACTGTGCAGCTAGGCACACTTGCTGTGCCACACCCCAGGAGCAATCTAGTCACTTTGGACTGGCTGTGGGCTGCTTTTTAGCAGTCTGCAGCAGGATTGCTCCGGGGAGGGGTTTTCCCACTCCAGGGTGGCGATGGTGGTAGCAAAAAGTGGACGTGTCTCACCAGTGAGTGGATAGAAGTGCAAACAGGCCTCTGTTTACCCACTCAACTGTGAATGCTGAGTATCTGCGTATTGTCTTTTACATGAATGCTAGAAATCCCAGATTGACATACCCTTTATGTCATACTCTATAAAAGTCATCTGGAATTGTGAGCCTTCGTATGTTAAATGCAAATAACACAGATGCTAAGAGCCTGAGGCCTCATCCACCCGCTGGGGACCGCAGGACCCCAAAAGGCAGGAGTGCTTGCTCTTGGCCAAAGGCAAGGTTTGAGATGTCTGCATGCCACACAGCGTATGCCTCAAACCCTCATATTCTTCAGAGCTGGGGAATGTTCTTCCTCATGCTAGAAATGGTGTCAGTTATTTGTAGCACCATGAAAAAGACATCTGGACCAAGCCAACCTCTATCCAGGGAGGTCAAAGTCAAGGATACTGTGCATGGAAACAGCAGTGGCATGAGAACATGAGAGCATCAACTGCCCTCAAGTGCCTTTGGGGGAGAGCGGCATGCCTGCCAGGAGACACATTGAGGTGCAGACTCTGTGGTCATTTTTGTTCCCCATCAGGATGTAGCCTAAGAATCTTGATGGTTAACTTATTAACTGCTCTTTGCACATGTTTACCTAAGTCAGTGATGGTGAACCTTTTGAGCTCAGTGTGTCAAAATTTGCAAGAAAGCCTAGCTTAACTCGGGTGCTGTGTCGCATCTAGAAATATTCATAATTTTGTGATATTTGTAGCTCTAGTAAAAAAGTTATATTTTGATATATGTATTTTATTAAAAGCAAAAACAAATAATTCTTTACATTAGCGACTTTTGTTGCTAAATCTTCAATTGAAAGTTGGTATTTCGTACACTTCAAGAACAAGCAAGCACTACATGCCCAGGTGCCAGGGTGACCATGTGTGTCACCCAAAAGGGCTTGGCGCGTCACCTGTGACACGCGTGTCATAGGTTGGCCATCACCGGCCTAAGTATAAAGAAGGCCCGCAAAGCCAAGGATGGGATGAACCTCATGAGTTACAGGCATGCTTTCAGAGCAGATGGCCTCTGTGTCACACACACACACGGATCTAGGGCACCCAAATAACATGGTCCAGACTTGGATAATTCTAGAGTCTTTGCCGCTTAGTAATCTCTGTGAAGCTGACGGTGGTTTAAGAACAACTTGTCCTTCATTTAGTTTATTTATTATTGTTAAAAGCTGTTATAGTTAAGGATGTGCTTAGATTTGTGTGGAACATACAGAATGGCAGGTCTTTGCCAGCACATTGCATGTGAAATAGAAGAAAATATTAAACCAGTTATGCTATTTAAGCTATCGCTAAATGTTCATTTGTTTTGAAAAATATGCCTTTCTTTGGTCTGCTTGGAGTCTGACTTTCTCTCTCCTATTGGCTTTTACTGGCTTACACTTTCTGCCATAGACAGAACCGTCTATGAGGTCCTGTATATCACACACAGATGTGACAAAAGTACAGTGTATTATTTTTAATGTTTTGTTCTGAGATTTATTTCTGAATTAGTCCTTGTGTGGAGCCTCAACCATGCTGTAAATATACTAGAAAGAAGGCAAATTAACACATTCTGTTTCTTATATTTATAATCTGATTAGTCAAGATCAGCTTTGCAGAGGAGCTCACAATAATTGAAAGCAATCACAAAAATAGCATAGAAAATAGTCAGGACAGATGTGAGGTGATGTGTATTGCAATCCTTTTATGCCCCTGTTACAGTACAAAGATAACACTGCTCCAGAGCAATGGTCCTGTTTTCAATGGAAGAAATGTCAATTAAGCATGAGAGTTACAATTGTTGTTAAGCTTCCAACAATTTGATTAGGCAGACACTGGCTTATTTTTCTCCGTACAGTTGGGTCTTGTATAACCCGGTGCTGTGCAGCACAGTTTTGCTCTTCTGGGGACTGGAGAAAATCAACCTTCCATTGTGTCATGCGGTATCAGAGATGTGTAATGGTGCAGCTCAGCCTCTGTGACACCGTTGTGCTACTTTGGTAGACTGGAGCTCTCCTCTAAGGCCTCGTTGAGTTTTACTGGTAGTCTGGGCCTCCAGGGTTCCCCTAAACCCGATTTCCTATAAGCAGCAGTTGCTTGCATAATGCAATCTTGCATTTCACGATGGCTTGCAGGAAGTAAAACACATAATTAAAGCAAGGGAATCTTGTATCGTATTCTACCATTACTAGGTGTTCTCCAAGATCTCCTAGAGACCTATCAAATGAAGGCTGCATCTAGGCATCGCTTACTTATTCTGTAATATTTGGATATTGTATCACCTAGTATCACGGAACAAGTAAGCAATGTCTAGAAACAGCCAGAGTCAGGAATGGAACCTGGGACAGTTTGGTACCTTTCATGCAGTCCATTTGGAGTGGGAATTGAAGTGCTGGGTGCTCTACTTTGGCTTCTTGAGCACTCATGGACAACCTGCTCATGCACGTGGAATCCGAGGGCCTGTTTGCACTTGGCTATATTCTGGAATATATCCTGGAACAGGGGCCTGCTATCTACATGCCAACGCAGGCTACAGCAGGCCCTAGGTGAGCCCTACAAGAGTCTGTATTAGCATACCAGAAACCCCTGTCCTGAGATATACTCCAGAAAAAAGTCCAATTAAGAACATGAGAGAGGCCCTGCTGGATCAGGCCACAGCCCATCTAGTCCAGCATCCTGTCGCACACAGTGGCCCGCCAAATGCTCATGGGCCCACCAAATGCTCATGGGCATTTCCTGCTCTTGAATCCCAGCAAATGGCATTAGAAGGATCCTGCTTCCGCCGCCCATCCCCCAGCCTGAAAGATGTACCTAGGCATTCATTCTAGTAGCCATTGATACATCTTTCCCCATGTTTGGGAGCTTTTTGCTGGTGGCCCATTAAAAACTAATCTTGGCATGGTCTACGTTGGTTCCCCACTCCTGCTGCTACCTGGTTGCTGCTACCTTCTGCAATCACTCTGGTTGCCCTTTTCTGCACTTTTTCCAGTTCCACAATATCCTTTTTGAGGTGTGGTGACCAGAATTGTACACAATATTCCAAATGTGGCCTCACCATAGATTTAGAACGAGCCAAAATGACACTTGCTGACTTTTCTATTCCCTTTCTCATTATTCCCAGCATTGAATTAGCTTTTTTCGCTGCTGCTGCGGACTGGTCTGGCGCCTTCATTGAACTGTCCCCCAGAACCCCGAGATCCCTTTGCTGGTGTGTTGCAGAAAGCTCAGCCTCCATCAGTTTATAATTTGGATTTTGGGCCCTGATGTGCATTACTTTGCACTTATTAAGATTAGAGCACATATCTCAGAATACCTCACTCTGAAATACTGTCTACAGGGGATTCTGGTGAGCGTCTGGGGACGTTATCAGACGTTATCAGTAAACGACGCTTTTTAGTGATATTCCGGAGTAAAGCTCTTCCAGAATAGTTGCTTGTTGTCCAGACAGCTGGGCAACAGCGCAGAACAAGTGCCTACTTCTGCAGCGATGTGACACACACATCTGGGTATTTCATTAGTGAGAAATATCCAGATGTGCGCATGCATGACTTTCACACCACATGCACAGTGGCCATTTTGGCTCAGATTCAGCCACATACGTGTGCAGGCGGCCCTTCTCTTCAACAAGGATCACGCTGTCAAGCTTCCAGACAGGTAGGTTTTCGTGCTATCCCAGAAAAACCCGTGTGGACAGTCGGGTTTTCCTGGAACAGGATAAAGCACGATTTTACTCCTTTATAGCAGAGCCGTGTTGAGGTTGCCACAGACTATGTGCAGCAATCCTAACACAGTCAAAAGATAATGATGCATTATAACCCCTGTCTGGACGCAGCCTGGGATCCTGCGCTCTTATGCTGAAGACTCATGTGCCCCAACATTCACTGCAGCCTTCAACACAGTATCCCATGCCAGTTTGTGGGTTTACCATCCTGAACGACTGACCAGCACCTCCCAGAGAGTGGCCAGAAGGGTCATTCTTTGCAAAGCGTGGCCACGGTTGAGTTTGTGCGGCAGTGGCTATGCTCCTATCTGAAGTACGGCTTCAGTTCTTCCAAATCTGCCCCGGATCCTCCCGCAGGAAGCCTATAAACATGTGCCCTGCTTTAGTTAATGATTAGTGGAGCGAGCAGCAGCCTCTCTGAATGCTAATAAACACTAGACTTTTTGGAAGGCTACCGCTGAGCAGTTTCTCTTTCCGCCAGGATTCCCAGGATCTAAGGCTGCTGGAAGTTTTTCACCCAGTCAGTCCAAGTCTAGTCGGTGCCCTCCTGGTCTCAATCTGGCTTCAGGCTGCTTCGTTAATCGCCTAAAGGCCCGAGCAGCCCTTTCTTTCCTGGATACGGGGCTCTTTGTGCGCCTTGAGGCAAGAAAGCAAAGCTCCTCCGAGAGCCCTGCCTGGGAACTGGCGGGAATGGGGCGGAGGGGAAGGGCGCCCGTTGCTCCTCCGCTCCGAAGCCGCTCTCGCCCCACTTCTCCGCGGCGGTTCAGTCCACACTCCCAGCCTGCCTGCCTTGCGCGTGTGTTTTGTCAGCGGCGAAGACGCTTCCCTTGCAGATCAGCAAACACACACACACAGACAGACAGACATAGAGACTGGCTGCTAGCGCTGCTGCTGCTGCTGCTGCTGCTCAGAGAGGCCAAGCTGGGGCTCCCTTCCTTGCCTTCCGCGAGGCAGATCCAGGCCAGGTTTCGCATGCGCCCGGGCTGCTGTTAGTTTCAAGCCTTCGCAGCCTGGCGGAGTTGAAAGCGTCCAGGGCCTGGCAGCTCCTCCTTTGTGAACCGGGGAGGGGGGGGAAGGGGAAGGGTGGATGTGGTGGTGGTGGTGGTGATGATGGTGGTGGAGGGGGGGGGGAGAAACGCTCCACTCCGGGCCTGATTCCAGTCCGGGTTTG
>MTQE01001424.1:8981443-9009016 GCA_014337955.1 Aspidoscelis marmoratus
TTGTTTCCACCACAGCTAGGGAAATCCGGATCATATGGGTCCTTCAGGATTTATAATCCGGATTGCCTGTAGACCCCATTAAAGGGGTCTAAATGGGGTCTTCAGCCATCAAATCCGGATTATAGGGAGGCTGTTTCCACTACAATTGGGCAATGGGGTCTAGAGGAGGCTTGAGGGGTGCACCCATGGGGGGGTGCCCCAAACTCAAAACTTCGTAGTCCCTCTGAAGTTGCCTTTGGAGATTAGCATAGGCCCTGAAGAGAACCCCTTGCAAGAGCAATGCTGCTGTCAAAGACTCCGGAGGATCTTTGAAGTTAGCAGCAGATCACTCCAGAGCTTCTATGAAGCCGCTCCGAAGGGTCTTCAAAGATTATCTGGAACGTCTGCGGAGATTGCACTCCCTGTCCCACAAAACACCTGGGGTGACAGGCAAGATCCCTCGTGGGTAGATCCAGATTTGCATATGGGTGCTCCAGCGTGTCCATAGCAGGCAGGTTAGCACACATTGCTATTGGGTGCTAGACCACCCATAGAAACACATTTGGTACTTAACCATAATCTGGATCTACTAGATCTGGATTAAGGGAAGTACCCATTCCTTAGATCTGGATCTTCTTAGATCCGGATTAAAGGAGCTCAGTGGAAAAACACCCTCTGATGATGATTTGCTGTGTGAGAGACCACACGTAGAACCTGTGCTGTTGAGCCTAGTGGCTGCGCAGCAAACACTAGGTGCTTGGGAAACAGATGCATAATGGGGTCTCGGGGTTTTTTAGCTGTGTATTTGGAAGCTTAACTCATGGTACAAGTTCTTTGCTGACCACGATGGTCACGATGCTTCCACTAGATCCCAGTAACTTGTATTTTCAGTCTGTTTCCAAATAGGAACCGTCACTTTTTCTAAATTGATGCACTGAAGTTCCTTTCATTGTTATTGGATTCCTTTTGACTGCGTCTTAGGGTTTGTTTGTTTTTTTGCTTTTTTTACTCTTCAGTTTACCATGTGGATGTACTAGCCTCCACAACACGAGGCTGTCTTGTTTTGGAGAAGCGAGACTCCGCACAGGTTTCAGTGTGGCCTGTTTGCCCCCAAATCCTTTCTTGAGGGCAGAAGACAGAGACATCCATATGTGCTGTGCCGTCAGTGCTAAATTTATTGCTGGTGATCTCTCTCCCCCTTTCCCTTTTGGCAATTTACACAGTAACTCATATAGTAATAATATTATGCCAAGGCGCTTAATCAAGTTATGTACTGTGGAGCCAATGGGACTGTTACTTTATGAACCATTTCTGGTCCGAATCTCCTGCCAATTTTCTAAACTAATCAGTCTTTTCCCACTGTCATTTCATCTGTCTTTTTTTTTTTTTTTTGCTTAATGTTCAGTGATAATACTTTAATAGTTCATTCACAGATTGTGCCCTGTAGGGAGAGATTTCTCTGGCATCAGAAGCTTTTTAAATCTGGTGCATAACTGAAAGAAACCTGAATTTTAAAAGCTGCTTGGATTCACATTTGAAAGTTGGGGTTTATTTCATCTAGGGACCGAGCTCTGGCTTAAACAGATCAGAGTCTTTGGTCCAAATGGCCATTACATTCTGTAAAAGAAGACATTTAGTAAAATAGCTGTTTCTGAAAACTCTGTAAATAGAAGAATTCCTGTAGTAACTGGTGATCTTAGTTGCTTCTTGCTTGTTTAAACTTGCATTTTTAGTAAAATATCCCAATAACTGGTGATCTTAATTGCTTCTTGTTTGTTTCCATGTGCATTATTAGTATTCCAGTCATTTGAACTTCCTGTGGTGATTCAGTAGTATATGATTGAGAATGTCTTCAAATACTTACTGTCCTGATTCCTTCTGGTATGGTTGGCGAATCAGTAGTACCTTATGCCACTGACTTCTATACATGAATTCCTTTTCCCCCCCATCTCCCTATTTTGGACCTAGTCATGATATGGCTGTTAACCATACAGTGACAGAAATATTAGCCAAGGTGAGCTTTATCTGGCATATGTTTTAAATAGTTTGACCAGTGATGAATGTTACCTTGTCAAAATTTCACTTGCAAAGGGAATGGAGGGAAATAAATCTATTGTGCGTGGGAAAGCCTGTGGTAGGCTTTTGGTTCTAAGAAGGGTTGAGAAGTTAAGAATGTCTCTCTCTTGAATTGGGAAAGTATTGTGCTTTTCTAGAATTCATGGTTTCAAGGAGGAAAACATCCTGTTCTCTGAGAAGGACATTTTGTTCTAAGCACATTCACTTATGATTTAATATTTTTAAGATACAGGTGTATCTGTGAGATTTATTAATACTTCCAAAGTACTGTTATGTGTGAGCTTAGAATCCATTGGGGGGGGGATTGCTTGCTTTCAGGGGTTTGTGGAGGTTGGTAGAGATAGTACAGGGGTACCTAATTGGTCTGTGTGCTCAGACCTGTGTTTATCTATTCTGCATTGAGCTGTCCCTCAATGATTTGTACCAATGGAGAAAGCCCAATGTGAAGGCCTGTAGGTCACAAGAAGTTGATCAGCCCAGGCTGGCTCTGTGTTTTGTGCTCTGTGAAAAAGAACTGACTTCAGATTTTGTAGTCTCCAGTGGAGATGTGCCAAACGGTAGTTTGTAAGAAGTTTGCATCTTATGAAGTGAAGCTCAAGGCCCAGGACTCTCAGGTACTTTATCTGTCAACCCCAGCCTCTCCTCAGTACCTGTGACACATCAGGAAAGTGTGGGCAACTTACCATTTGGCCCCACGCGCAGGAGCTACACTTCCCAAAATCGTAAGGCTACACACTAGATGTTGGTGTAGAATATGCAAATCCTACAACATTCTGGCATGGAATGCTGGGGATTTGGCTTCAGAAACATCTGGACGGGCCACAGTTTGAGTGCTCCGGGCGTAGAGAAACTACTTTTAACACGAGATGTTTTGGTAAATAAGCTAACTGCTGTGGGTTTTACCAGTTCGTAGTTAAAAGGTGTCTTGAAAGATTGGTTCACGTTACGTACTCCTCAGCAATTGTCTCTGCATATAACTGAAGGCAGAGCTGTCTTTTTTTCAGGAAGGGTTGTAACTTGCCCATCAACCCCAAATGGTGAAAAGTGTGTGGTTTCCCTAATACTAAGCCTAGCATTAAATCAGGAGCGGCTACTGTTTGCTTTTCACTTGTTGCTGAAAGCATCAAGGAAATTTTTCATTCTACAACATGTAGGGGATTGCATGTTAGGCACTCTGATTTCAAGTAAGGGCAGGATCTAAGAGCACCCTATGGGCGTGGATCTGAGGAGGCACTACTGCATGCAGAAAGCTAGAGGAGAAAAGTCAGTAGAATGGGTTCTAAAAGGTAGACTGTAGGTTGCTGAAATAGATTGCTGGCAGGGTGTACCTGTGTTGATTTCTTCATATCTGAAGTTCAGAGGCGAATGGATTGCTGTGTGATCAGACAGAAACAGTGTGGGGGTACAAAAAACAGGGAAAAGTTGAGGGGAGCAGGGAAGGGACTAGGAGACTAAAATTATTGGTCTTGGTTTTAATCCACAGAAGCTGGTGTGAGGGATTTAGACTGGGATCTTTTTCAGACCTAACTAAAGAAACTGAGGAATAAATGTTGAACCTTCTACATGCCCTGCTTCCACTTGCGGGCTTTTTTGGTTTAGAACGTTCTGTTCAGGCCAGAGGACTAGGCTTACTGCTCCCTGGCCTTACCGGCTCTTTCTTTATAGGCCCTTAAGCATCTGGGCATCTAGATCCATATGGTAATGTGGATCTATGAGGCCTTGCTACCTGCTGGTATGGTTCCCTCTGTTTTAGATGGAGCATGATCCTGATCAGGGAGGATCTGATTGGGATTACTGGCAGAAGGCACACCTTCTGCGTTCAGAAATACTGGGGGACTTATTTCAGTGGTACACCATAGTGCTTCGCTGAAATACATTTCTCAGAGGCCCTGAGGTTAGGAGCATTTGTTCCTATGCCTTGGAAGTGTGGGAGTCCAGCCGCCAAGCTTGCAAACGCTGGTTCTGGACCAGGGCCATTATACAGACGGTGCTGATTCCACCCACGCCTTCCTGTGTTCGGAATCGGTGGGCCTGGCTGTTCCAGACCCACTGATTCCCAATGTGGGGAGCTGAGTGCAGAAACAGCCAGTAATTTTTGCTGTTGAGGAAGAGGCCTTTGTTCATATTGTCTAAACAAACTAGCTAAATCGGTTGTCTTTTTAATGTGTATATGAAGTTATAACTTCTTGCCGTACTGGGTTTGTATGACAGCGCAAATGACCCTTGATTTGTTCAGACAGGTTGTGAGGTGTTGGATAGACAGGAAGCTTTTTCATGCTGGACTTAGCGTTGGTCTTCTTTCTCCTGCAGTACTGAATTGTGCAACTCTGCCACCGTCAACCCTGTAAACTCACTTGTCTGTACATTTCATGCAGGGTCTTTTTCAGGTGATCCTTTTGCACAATACGTATAAAAGAGGCAGGAAACCAGGAAGTGTTAACTCACCCAGAATGGTGATCCCTGTATCTATATTCAGCAGCTGGAGGTAGAAGGCTGGGCTTTTAATTTCTGCGCACTCAATGTAGAGGACAAGATCATTCCCCCGCTCCTCAGCAGAGCACTAATTTCTTCCCTGTGTTTAAGGTAGTGGTGCCCAAACTTGCCTTGTGAGGCACACAGAGGGAGGAATAATCACCAGCCAGGCTGGAACAGGAAGAACTGCTTCTCGTGGGATTAATGTATTGCTTGTTACAAAGAAGTATAGTGATCTGCCCATGTGATATAATTAGGTATGGGTTGGGGAGGGATTCATATTTCTTCGTGCACCTGGACTCGCAGGTCTTGGCGTTGCTCAGCAGTTCAGCCATGCACCTTTGGCAAGGATTGCCGCGTTACTTCTAGAGGAGTCAAGTGACTGCATTTTCTGGAGTGGAATGATGCAATCTTTCTTTTTTTAAGTTAGGCTCTTAGGAAAACCCTGGAGAGGATATTTGAACTGTATAAAATACTCTTTTTAAGTTTAACTTTTAAAATCCAGTTAGAGGACTTAAGAGCTGTTTCCACTCTTGCCTAACTGGACCATTCCAGCAAGACTGGGTCAAGCTGGAACGGTCCAGCAGCTGAAGGGACCCAGCTGTATTGGAACAAGCCATCCGTGTTTGGACAGCTGTTCTGGGACAGCCACCACATCAACCCAAAAGATGGTGCAAACTTTGGAGTTGACCTCCAAGAACTCCAAAGGTCCAAGAATATAGTTCCTGGCCTACAGAGCTCCAGGGGAGGTCTTTTGGCTGAGTGCCACTGAAATACCATAGGTTGCCTGCTAAACTGTAACACAGAAATGTGTGTGCCTTTGCATGCCTCCTTGTTCTGTTCTTGCAGTCCCTTGTTGACCAGCGTCCTGTTCTGGGCTATGCACCATCCACTGCTGATGGACCATGCTAGTGGTGTCCATGGCCTCCTTTAAACTGGTCCACCATGTGGGTGGAAGGCTGCTGGACCCCTTAATGGCCTGGTTTTAAGGTAAGTGTGGAAATGCCCATGAAATAAATACACATGAGTTTGGAGTTGGATTCCTGGTTCCTTTCAGTTTATTGGCAGATTTATTAATCTTTCTTAAATGGTTCAGATTCAAAAATGAGCATGCCAACTGGTGTTCTGAAAGAACCTGGCTGGTATTGAACAGAATTGTCTATGGGACTGGCTGTTGCGGATTAACAGAACATCTCATTTGCGTGTGGAACGTCCCAGGTTTAATCTCTGGCTTCCCTCTGGAAGAAAGCAGTGACAGACTAATATTCCAATATTGCTGAGAAAACTCCAATTTGAGGGCCTTGGGGGAGCAGTTTGGCTACATGTGCAGCCCTAATCTATGGAAGTTTCATAACAATTGGATGGCTGTTCTTTGAGCAGTTGTGCTGTCTGCTGAATGAGGATCAGACAGCTTTCTTCTTTGTGCAGAATGCCATCATAAATTCATATTGATTGTTGCCTTAGTGGAAGGAATTACCAACTGAGATGAGAGCTATTCTTGGGCAACCATTAAAGAATGAACACTGACATAGAGTGAAAGTAAACTGAATCTGACTCTAGCAACTTCCCTGGCCAAGAATATTAGTACTGTTTAGGATTTTGTAGATACAGCACAACAGCGTTCAGACCATTAGGAAAATAGTATGTGAGTTGGGTTTTATACCCCATTTTCCTCACCCTTCAGGGGCCTCAAAGCATCTGACAAACCTTCTACTCTTCTCCCCACAGCAGTCACGCTGTGAGGTAGGTGGGTCTGTGAAAGCTCAGAAGGAGAGATGTGACTAGCCCAAGGTCACCTATCTGGCTTTGTGAAGGAGTGCAGATGAGTCCAGCACTCTAAACACATAACGGGCAGAAAAGTGTTTCCTCGTGAGAAGCACAATTGCTGGCAGTTAGCTGAAACTTTCTTGCAGGCTCTACCACTAGCTCATTGATATATATTTGAAGATTACAGGCAGAGTAATATCCTTGTAAAAAGGGGGCAGGAGGGAGGGTTTCCGTCCAAGTGCTCACAGGCCTCCATCCAAAGTGCCCTCATCCAACCCTTCTATATGATCAAGTGGGATCTGCAACAGAAGGTTGTGTGAAGAGTGTTGCTCAGTGTTTCTAGCCAATTCTGCCATGTTGCTTTTTGCGAGATTTCATGCCGTCATATCCGGTGTGTGACTAGCACAAGTTGATATTTTGTGGTTGCCAAACAGGCCAAGTTTTTGTTTCTTTGTCTTGGGGTGGGGGTGGGGGGTTTGCTTTATTTAAGAACTTTTGCACTTGTACAAAACTCAGGAGCTGGGGGAGACTGAAGGGTTATTACATGCATGGGGTGTATGGATGGTCATATTTGTGCTCATTGCCGATAGTTAGAAACAGGGGGGGGGCTCTTGTGAGATGAATTATGCCATCCTTACAGCCCTTGGTCAAAAGGCCAGTGTGCATATTTTCTACTAATTTGGTGTGAAGTGGAGTGATAAAATCAAGAATGGCCATTTGGGGATACATCTTGCACCTGGCCGTTTGAAAGCAATGTACTGAATGCAGACTTGACTCCAGTTTGGGCTTGTGCTTCCTTGTCTTATGAACTGTGGCACTGAGAAAGGCTGCCATCCTTGAGCATGCAGTCTTTCTAATCGAAAATTTTATGGCAGTGGGCCGACTTGGGGTGTAAATACATCCAAAATGCTGAAGAAACTTCCTGCTTTCTAACACCTTACTAGGATGGTATAAGATCTTGCCAAGTACAAACTCTGCAGTCTTTTGAACTCTGCAAGTGAGTTTTTGTGCGTAAACTCCCCCCCCCATTCTTAATTGTTAGGATGGCCATAGAGCTGTGTTCTAGGTGTCCTAAGGAAAGGAACTGGAACTTATTAAACAGGAATTCCATCCCTGACCACTGGCTTTGCAGTGCTTGTTCTTGCTAACTTTTCAGGTAGTCTATAAGACTGCATCCACACCTAGTTTTAAAAAAGGGCCCAGAAGGAGGGAACTTGAAAGTGGTAGCAACTGTACACTAATGTTTTGATCCAAATTAAAGGCCAGGCTGAGCTACACTGCTCATTTTCTGCCCTTTAATGCAGATTAGAGGTGGGATGGGAACACGAGCATCCGCTTGCTGTCTCCTCTAAGCTGCATTTTGAGCTGTTGTTTCAGTATGTGTGGATGCATCCTCAGTCACACTGTGCTGAATTAAACAATCGTAATTGGTGATGTGCCTCACTGTTATGTTTATCATAATCTTCCCTCCCAGTTTTCTGGGGACTGAGACTTGACCCAACTTGAATGAGTTCATATTTGCAAGATGATATAAATGGACAGTTTGTATAGGATCCAGATCTTCTGTCTTCAGGACATTTACTTGATAGAACATCTTGCCAAGTGTCTGAGTGTGGTACATCTTGGAGAACAACATCACATCTTTAGTTCATTTAAAGCAAGGATGAGAAACTTGACTTTCCCAATACTGGTGGATTGACTTCTCTGTCCTCTCTAATTGTCATCTGTGCTGATGCTGGTAGAAGTCCAGGTTAAGTACAGCTTGGCCATCCTTGATTGAATGACTTCTTTATCACTTTTTGTTTTTAAAGGTACATCTTCACTCTTGCCCCTAGAACACAAAACGTCTTAGCTTTGTTGGAGAACAGGGGCCTTTCCAGATTTACCTCTTGGGATGTTTCATGCTGGAATGTTGGATTCATACCCAGATGCCACTGCAGCTGTTTGGATGTTGTCCAAGCCCTTCTCAGAATGTCCCTGCTGTGGACAACTTAAAAGTCGTCCGCAAACATTCCGCAATGGCAGAATAGTGCGTCCGCAACAGTTGTGGTGCTGTGAGGTGAGGGGACTTTAGGTTTGGACCTCCTAGGCTTGAAGGTCCGCACTTCAAGACTTGCCTGCCCCCGCACACCACCCTTGCTCAGTGGTAGAGAGGGGTGGGTAGGATGTCAGGATGTCCCACCAGGAACAGAATAGGGAACCCTGTTCCCAGGAGGTAATTGTGAACCTTAAGAGGCTTTACTTCTGTTTGGGTCTTCCTTAGAATCATTTGTTCTCTAGAGCCAGTGGTCAGAGCTCCAAAAGGCCTTAGGAGTCCTGCATTTGGATTTCTGTATAGAGTATATAGTGTTTGTATGTAATAAACTCTATTTCAGTTTAATTTTCCTTCTTGCAAAAGGAAGCTCAAATTGGCAAATACTGGACCTGTAAAAATGTTTCTGCAGGCATAACTGTGGTGACCAAAGTCTGATTCTATAATATAAAATTATACAGTACAGAGCTGTAGCTGATTTTGAATGGAAATAATAAATATCAAGATGTTGGTGCGTTTCCAATTCTCCCAGAAGAAAATAGCAATATAAAACAAATACTTGGACTGTTTCTTAAGGAATTCAGATGCCTGCCTTCAGTGGATTGGGAACCAGAGGCTAGCTATTGAAATGTATGGCCTATTTATTTTTTTATTATTTGGATTTTTATTCTGCTCTATACCCAAAGGTCTCAGGGTGAGTAACAACATTCAAAACCAAATACAGGCAACTGTGGATTCTCTCGTCGGTGGTTGACAGGATCAGCCTCCCTGCCCTCGCTGGTGATATTGTGCCCTCCAAGGTACCCACCCCTGTTGGGAATCGTGAAAAGTCTTGCACAATTCCCTAAGAATCATAGGAAATCTCACACAATTTCCCTGGGAGTCTGAGAAATATTGCATCATTTCCCTGGGAATCATGGGAAGTCTTGTGAGATTTCCCAGTATTCATAACATCTGTGGTTCCCTGTAACCATGGTAGTTCTTAGAACATATCCCCCGCAGGTACGGGGTCAGGCCTGTTTGTGGGTATGTGTGTGCTTTTTAGCAGTCCACAGCTGGACTGCCTCTAGGAAGGCCACAACAACTTCACGTGAATTGCTGAGGTGGCTTCTGGTGTAGATGCAGCAATTCACCAAGTGCCCCGGGTTGCTTTGCCCCCAGAGTAGTGTGAAAAAGCCTGTGCACTGATTCTTCTAGATGGGCCCTTATGGGTGGCACTCTGCCCCAGCTTTATCTTCCTGATAAAGTGAGAATTTAGTTTGCATGGTTATGGCAGTAATTTTGCATATGTGAGCACTTAACAGTAATTAAAGTACAAAGTTGCCATGGTGGCTGTATGCTACCACAAAGAGTTACATTTCCAAGTGAGCTTGCTGTCCAGTAAAACACTGTTGCTAGATTATAACTCTTGGTGTTTGAAAACCGGTGGGAAAGTGTTACTTCAAGAGCAGCTCTTGGTGCAAAAGTAGTATTGCAGTCCCTTGCTATACTTGTTCTGAAACTACTGAAGAGTTTGCGGCATAAGCCGTTCCTCCTTTCCCCCTGGCATTGGCATAATGCGAATTTCAGTATCTACTCATCTGCAGCCAGGAATTCTTCTTGTTGAACAACTCCTGGTGTTGCTAACTCGGCTTTTGTTAGCTGTCCAATTAATCCATCTGAGCTGACACGTAGATAGCTGATGCAGGTTTCTTGCCACAAATAAAGGTTTCAGCTAAAGCGTGCCATTCTGAAGCAAATTAGAGTATATTATTATTGTTGTTATTGTCTTATTTATTTATTTCCCAATCATGTTACCAAAAACTTGTGTTATATGCCAAGATTTTAAGATGTGAAAATCAAGTCATCTCTTGAATGGGCACAGTTGCTCAGGCTGGGTGGCCAACTGGAGAAAGTGTTGTTTCTTCCACTCCCAACTAGGGGTGTGCATGAATATTTGTAACATTTGAAATTTGGCCAGATTTAGACGTTCAAACCCGAATTGAACGTTACAATATTCGTGTGCTAACATTCAAACGTATACGCCTATCTCCGGTCATTTCTATGAATAGTTCGGACATTCGTTAAGCTGGGAAAATACATCAGATCTGTATCTGTTCATATGCAGATCCATAACTGTTCGTATGCTGATCTGAACTTGGATTGGGTGAGTAGTAAGGCCCATGGCTTACAAGAAGAAGCTGTTCTAATTCCAAGTTAATTAAGTGTATGAGACTTTTCCAGCTTTGGAATCTTGCATATGAACGTTTAGTGACACGATCATGACATAAAGAAAGGGGATCAGGCTTTAGACTTCTACTAAACTTTTCTATGTCGTTGGAGAAAGTGTCTAATTTTCATGGCTTTGACTCCAGCAAATGGAGGTAAGAGCAGGTAGGCCTCAATACTGAGAATAGTGATGGCCTCTTCCTTGTTGCTAAGGGGCAGCTGGTTGCAGGCTTTATCTGCTGAGAAGGGGCTGGAATGTAGTTGAGTTCTGTGGACAGTGCTCTGTCTTCTGCATTAAGCTAGTGCTTTCCAAACAAACTGTGGTCTTCCAGGTGTTCTTGACTGACTCCCAGCATTCCAGGGTGCTGAAAGTGGACTACTGTTGCGTTGTTCAAGAACATCTGGAGGATCACAGTTTGAAAACTGCTGTTTTGGGCCAAACCTAGTGTTCTCTTTGCTTGGATGTTCATGTGAAGGGACACCATGGAAAGCAAAGTAATCTTGTGATATGAAGGACCATGATCCTTCCAAAAGAGGTTGGGGGAGGGTCAAGGCTGGAATCAGAAAAGATAAGGGGATCTGCAGTTCAGGTGTGTGAGGCTTTAAAGTACCAATAGGGAGTTGGACAAGTTGTTCTTACCAAGGGGTTGCCCAGTCCTGCTCTTTTGAGGCAAGCTTTCATAAGGCTAAAGAAAGATTGTATTCCCTAGGATCCCATTTCCTGTTTTGTGTGTTCCTCTTCATTCTCTAGGGGTCTCATACTGTACTTGTCCTAGTTCTTAGACTTGGTTTTCTGCTGATGTTTCTGTAGCATCTTTCCCAATTTTTCATTCCATTCTTACTCTACTTCTAAGGCTACCTCACCCAAGGAGCTGTTCATCCCTTTACTCCAGTTTCTTTCCTTGTTTTAATGCCTTAGATGCAATCACCCTACTTTTGGAATTCTCTTCTGCATATTTTGCTCTGAAAAATTGGCTCTCTCTGCTCCTCTGTAGACCTTGATGCTTTCCTTCCTTCCTTCCTTCCTTCCTTCCTTCCTTCCGTCCGTCCGTCCGTCCGTCCGTCCGTCCATACTCTCTCAGTTGATTCCTTCAGCAGTTATGACAGGACTGCTTGATGGACTACAGCCGGTCAGTTGTCAAACAACTGTAGCCTTTGTGGCAGGAAGGAGCAGAGCACCGTCTCATCTGCAGCAGAATTTGCTAGGCCCAGCAGCTAACATCCAGTTGCTTCTGCCTGTTTGAAGAGTGGTGGACTTTCCTCTGACACAGATCTGTTAGGTAGCCTTGCTCTTGTGGCTACTTTCAATTCCTCCTTACCCTCAGCTTCTTATTCTAATTGCCTAGTTGCTTGGCCAGTCTTTTTGCCCTAGTATGCTTCTGGAGGAAATCTGTAGCTGTGTGGCCAGATCTTGGTCTAATCTCTCTCTCTCTGTGTGTGTGTGTGTGTGTGGTATTTATGTACAAAAGCAAATACCCTTCATCTGAGGGGTGCTGTTACCATTAGCTACAGTGTTTTAATTTTATGCCTGAAGACCAGACCTATGGAATTGGCACAACTTTGACTCCCACTCTAACACCTCTGTTTGTAATTCAGCTAATGTGTTAGGGCATCTTATATCGCAAAATAAACAATAATTTCTGTTATCTGAGAAATCTAGTCACTGCAAGTCCACTGCCATGTGGGAGACCTGTTTAATGGGGGAAAGGATGCTTCCCAGTATCTACGTGCTGAGCGTCACCAGAGCTTGTGGTCTGTCTTGCTTTAGGCAGAGGAAGAGGAGGAGATCAAGAGTGAGGGCCATATAGGGGAGGCCCTCCCCTTTCCGCCCCCTAGTTCTTCTTTTGCTTTCCTTGGAGCAGCAGAAGGAAGCTCGGGAGGAGTATCAATTTTTCCTTTTCCTTTTTTGTTTTGTTTTTCTTTTATTGATTGCTGCAGTTCATGGACTGATATTCTCTGGGAAGGGGGTAGAGAGACCCAGAGCTGTGGTGTCCCATTTCTTTTTGGTCTTGTCTGGTGAGTGAGCAGCACAGCAGCGGCCGCTTTGGCATTGCACATGCTCACCAGATCTGGTGTGACGGCCAGTGAGAAACTGATGCTCTGGGTCTTGGCTGTGGCAGTTGAGTCCAGAGCCGTCTTTTGGGCAATGGCATGACCATTTCCTGAATTCCTGCTACTGCTTGTGCTCCATACTAGAGAGCAGGGCAGCATGTGCATGGGAAGTGCTGTGAGGCAGAGGGCCTCTCAGCAGGTACTTATAGCTACTCAACCCAGGACAACCACTGGAGAAGTGTTAGCATTCCTGGCAGAGGAGGCCACAGATGGCTGCCCAGAAAGCCCAGTAATTTCTGAAGGGCCTAATACACCGCCAGGGGCAGTACAGGATCTACTATTGTTCAGGGCATGAGCACATGGTGTTGGTTCCCTCAACAGGCCAGGAAACTGGAGAGGCCAAGCTCAAGGAGGCTGCAGACCCCAACGGGGACACGCAAAGTGCAAACTGACTGAAAAGAAGGCAGCTCTGATCAGGCAAACTGACAAATCAGGTGCTTGGGGGTCCCTGTTTGTGCATGATCTTGATCTCAAGTACCTGGACCAGCTTGTCTGGTTCAGAGGGCTCAAAGTGAAATCTTTGCTTTCTTTTTTTTTGGGGGGGGGGGCAGCAGTTCCTTGTATCTGTTGATCTCTGGGATGCTTATCAATGTAGTCTGATCTGCACAGGTGTTTCCTCTTCATCCAGCACTTCCACTTCAGAGTTCTCCCTTTTGACCTGTTATTGGCACCCAGAACTTTACCAGGGTTCTGGCCACAACCTTGGAGCACTGAGGCGCCAAGAACTGGCCATCTTACAGGAAGATGGCAGAGGTTGTGTGTTACACCATGGCACATTTAGAGTCTCTGGGATTTCTTATCAAACAGCAAAGGGGGCATTTTTCCTCTTTGCAGGAGCTGGACCACTTAAATGTCCTGTATTTTTCTTGCCACTGACTCATATGCCCAACTCAAGACACAGTTCTCATGCTAACTGAGGAATCCAGGGTCCTGCAGGGCCCAGACTTTATTGATTTGGCCAAGCTTCAAGGGCCAATGGTCTCTTGGATAGACCTGTTGCCCTCGACCAGGCATCTCCCATCTAGTCCAGCATCCTGTCTCACACAGTAGCCCTCCAGTTGTTTCTCGGCATCTCAAGCAGAAGACAAGGACATCAACAGGTTGGGACTGAGGGCTACCTTTTTGAGTCTGTGGGTGATTTCAGGCCTTTAAGGGGAGATTTCTATTGGCCATACTACTTAGAAGGATATGCTTAGACAACATTGTATGGAGGATTTGTGTATTTTAACAAGCAGACTCAACTTGCTGCTGTATTTCATGGTTTGGTGTGTGTTCTCACTTTTTCAGTTGAACGTGTATTAGGTATCATAAACACATCTCGTATACGACACCAGAAATTACAGTTACTGTGGTTCATGGGGAAGTCTTAAGCTATCACTGACCGTGGACACAATCAGTGGATTGTTGTGTGCTGATGCTACTGGTATTTATTGTTGTCAAGGCAAATTCTGGCATCTAGTACTCCTTGTTACTAGTGTCAATGGTACTATTCTGTCTTCAGTCCCTTACAAATGTCAATGCTTAATAAGAGCTCCTGCATGACCTTGTCTTCACAGAAATTTTTTAGTGTTGCAGTTTTCAGACTTCGGTTAGCCGACTGGATTATTTTAAAGCTAGTTTTTCCTTAGATTTACAACGTGGCCTATACCAAGTGAACACAGGGCAGGTCCCAGTAGCTGAACCAAATACTTTCAAAATCAACTTTTTTTCTTCTAAGCTTTTTACTCCCCTGACAATAATGTAAGGATCGTTTTTGTTATTTTATTTTGCTGGTGGTAAGTGTAGAATGACATTGGTGTACAATACAGTGCATAAGAAATTAAAATATTTTAAGTCCTCTTTTTCATCAGAACCTTTCCTAACCTGGTTTCTTTTAAAGCTTGTAAGTTTTTTTTTTTTTAAAATTAGAATAACTTTTGTATTTATGGCCTCATTAGAAACATTCTGAGCCCTGTTCTACATCTGAAATATTATTGGTTGTAATTCTCATTTCTCTTCTCTTTCCACTGTGACCCCCAAGTCCAAAATGTAACTACTGAAAACAGTATGAATATTGGAGGGATTGGTGCTTAATAATTAAATGGGTCTGCTAGTGGTCCAGATTAAAGCCTCCTTCAATCTAGATCATGCTTTGTTTAATGCAGACAGAATGGCCTCATAGATCCATATTAATGTGCAGTTCTACGAGGCCCAGAAGTTTGCTCTATGGACCCTTAATCCGTATGAAGGGCCTTTGCAGAAATGCCTATATATATATTTTGGCAACATATCCAAATGGTTTGATAACCAGAGCTTGGCCCAAATATCAAAACACTTCTAGAAGATGCATTCAGAAATTCTTCTTCAAAGCTGTTTTAGATTGGCAGTGAAGCCATGTTGTGGCACAAATAGCTGTATTATTTTTGGTGTAAAAGGGTTGCAGAGGAGGAATATGAGCCTGTTGTTGTTGTTGTTGTTGTGGCAATACTGGTGGGTGGTTTCTCTGCTCAGTTAGAAGCTTGGCCTCAGGATTCTGTGTGGGGCTGTACTTGCCATTAATTAATCACAGTGTAGTCTTAAGAGGTATGGATGCCCTCTGCCCAGAGCATTTTTTCCCAGTTCATGGGGGTGAAATATTCTTTTTTGTGTGGCCTGTGGCTTGGATCGTTTAAGAATGGATTCCTACAATGCATTGTACATGATAATAAATTCTGTGGAAAGTTCAAAAGGGGCTCTGGATGAAAAACATAGTGGCCAATTTGTTGCTGGTGCCTAGGGAGTGCGTAGATTGTCTGCAGCTCAGGAGAAAATTCGCACTTTGCTTCCTGTCTGTGCAAATGCTTAATCCAGGCAAATCCTCCCCAACACGATCAGGTGTGAACGAGTTTCCAGGCACTGTCATTTTGCAGCTTTGGTGCTGACACCTGCATGTGCTAGCACCATTACTGCAGCAGCCATGATGTGATGCCATAGGCACTTGTGTGGCATGTCACTTGACGCTCCAGCATGTCTTCCAAACTGAAGGGCGCATCCGGAGCCTCACTGGCTCTGGCACTGGTTAAAGTAGGTGCACACATGTGGTGCAGGTTTAACCTGCCTCCACCATGCATAGTTGCCATGGGGAGAACATCTGGATGGAAGGAGCCGTTTCTGGTTCAGAAACAGCTCCTTCAAGTGTAGGTGCTCTGTCTTGGAGCTCTCCCCATGGTAGCTAGTGGGCCAAGGGAGTAAAGGCCTCAGAATTTGCCTGGAAAGTGGATGGTCACAAGTCTGATACCTCTTATCTCCCCAGAAGACTGTAATGGCAAACCAGGTTTGTGCCAGATGTGACTATTTCCATATGTGTCTGCTTAGAAGAGACTCAGAGATCCTCTCGTGCATATTGTACTGTAGAAGCTCAGAGGTTGGCAAGAAGGAAACAAACTTTTAAAAAGACGGTCTCCTATTTATATAATGCTCTTTACATGGTGTCTTCCTTAGCATATACACTCTTGCTTTTTTAGTGCCAAGCAAAAATGGCTGTTTCTCCCTCTAAACATTTGGGAATTGTTAAATATAGCTAGCAATTTATTTTGAGTATTCTGTGTTATTAGCACTAATGTCAAGGAGGATTTTTTGTTTTGTGGTTTTAGGGGGGAAGAGCCTTTACCTTGGGTATTAAAATCGGCAGTTTTGTATTTCTGTCATCCTTACATGAGGAACGTTGACACTAACTTGATCCTGCTTTTCCGAAGATCTTCAGTTCAGCATGGTAATGGAACAGAATGTTTGGAGAGTGAACATAGGTGAAAGTAACATGAACTAGGAATTAATCCATCGTAATGCAGACCTTCACGTCTGTTTTCCAGATATTTATGGAAGAATTCTAACCCAGATTTCATAGCTGTGTGGATCCCTGTGTCAGGCTCAGCCCTGAAATCCTTGTTTGGAAGGGCGTATTGGTAAAGTGGGGCCTAGTAACTGATGCTTTATCAAGGCCTGTAATTTGTATAGCATTTTTACAAGTTAAGTGATTTTCTTATCCCTGTACACTAAAGTGCAAGAACAAAGGAGGAGGAACAAATAAATGGCATGTATTTTCCGCATGATGCCGTCTTAACTCTTGCATCTTTTGCTTTCTTTTCTGCAGACGTTTCACCATAAAGTTAGGTAGCGTCAACATGCTGTCTAGCACACTGGAGCAACGTTGGCACAGATAATCCTACCTTGTCTGATGGTGGAACATTTGCAGAAAAGAGAGCAGGCTCAAAGAACTCTGTTGTACAATAGGGATGTGCACGAATTATCCTATTCGAAGGGCCCTATCTGTCCACGAATCGGATAATCAAATATCTAAGGATAATGGATTACCCTGGGGCTCCCCCGCCCCCGGGCCAGCCTACCCCAAACCTCCCCCCCCCATGCCTGCTTACCTGCTCTGGCTGCAGGGGCCTCTTCCAGGATCTGCTGGAACCGCAAGCAGGCTTCCTTGGAGAAGCTCCAGGGAAGCCTGCACATGGTTCCAGCGGGCCCTGGAAGAGGCCCGTGCTGCCACCAGAGCCCACTCGCCCGCCCACCTCCCCGGGGCCTGCTTACCTTGGGTGTGAGCTCCGGTGGTGGCGTGGGCCTCTTCCAGGCCCTGCTGGAGCCGCGAAAGAGTTCCTCGGGGTAAATACAGGCCTTCCGGTAACGACGCAGAGAGGGTGCTGTGGAGGTAAGGTAAATGGGGAGGGGGTGGGAAAGGACGGTTGTGGGAAGGGGTGGGGGATTCGTTCTGGGCACGGATATTCTGTAGAATATCTGTGTCCGGATCAGAAGACCCCTACATCCGTGGGGGATGGTATTCGGCCAGAGCCAAATTTATCCACAATCTATTCACCTTGAATAAAATGTGGAAGAATGGCTTTGTGCACACCCCTATTGTACAGCAGTATATAGCCCTGCCCTACAAATATTCTCCAATGTAATAAGATCTCATAATTACATGGCACCTTTTTTTGACCCTGTTGAAGTTTCCCCTGCGCTGCACTGGCCTTGGAAGAAAAACTGGAGTACTTTGCTGAAGTCTTTGTGTTTTCTAGGGCTATTGCAGGGTCCCAGAAGTGGTGGCATCGTTGTACAATGTGATGGAACTTTGCTTATGCAGACTCCAGAGGACCAAGAAAGACCTTCCATAAGTACACCCAGTTGAGGGTTCCTTCCTTCTCCTAGAAGCCCAGTAAAAGCAGAATAGGATGCCTGAACTCTGGGCTTTCTTGCGAGGGTGTGTACCTTGAGTAGGCATGCATTTGATTGCTTGGCAAGCAATATTTCAAAAAGGAAGCATAAAAAATAGCATGTAGAAGCGGGGGGAAGATAGTTTAATTTTTAAGCATTGGGTGGGTTCTGGGAGAATAAAGAAGAAGATGGCAGAACCACCACAGTGAAGTTTGAAATAGAAAAGAGGCCATAGTGTGGATTCGGATACACACATAACCTGGTTGTGCCACAGCAATGATGTACTCATGAAACTGTGGGGAAACAGAGGGATCAGTCTTCGATGCCCATTATACATAGTGCAGCCTATAGGGAAGTGCACAAATGGGGTTTTTGGCATTCAATTCGTAACAAATCAAATGCTAGAAAATTCATATTCGTTCAAAAAGATCCCCTTCGAACATGGTAGGATTCTATCCGATATGAACGCATACGGATCCTATATCAGATACGTATCCTGTACCAACAGATATGTATCAGATATATATCCAGTACATATCCCCAGTTTAACAAATGTATGAACTATTCATACGAATGTTGTAACATTTCATTCATACACGAATGTTCAAAATCAAACGAATAACGAATGTTACAAATATTCGTGCACATCCCTAGACGCTGATGTTGATCCCACCCAGAGTTTTTGTTTCATAGGTGACCTGTAGTGTGTGGCTGCAGTGAAAATGTGGCTTGATTGTAGAGATGTGCACGCATGTTCAAAAATTCGAAAATCTGATTCAGATTTGATGAATATTGACATTCAAATTCGAATTGGATTTTCAAAAAAACTGAATTTTCGCACCTGGATTTCCGAAAAATCCAATATGGATTTTTTAATAATTCAGCTGAATTTGACGTTGTATATCACATCTGAGTGTCGGGTCTATTTGCGTTTATAATACAGGATGCAAACATGATAAACATGGGATGTGAACGGATTTGAAAATTGGATAAGAATGTTCTCGACGTTCCTATATTTGAGCTTGAATTTGATTTTTGAAAATGCGGATCTGGATTATCCAGATTCAGATTGGATTTTCAAAAATCCGGATTTTCAAATTCGAATGCAAAAAATGCCTTCGTGCACATCCCTACTGGATTGTATATGAGTAAAGGAATAATGGAAAATTCTGCAGCCCTATCTTCAAAGCTTATGCAAGCATGAGATTGCATGAGATACCTAAGCATGAGATTGGTAACTGTGGTAATTGGGAACCCAGACACATAAGAAGGAGTAGCCAATGTGCTACAAGTAAGAGTCTGCATTTAGTTTTTTCTTTGTCTTATACAAAATGGAAAATTTCACAGAATGTATTTTATCCTTCCACATCTCTCTTTTTCCTGTTGCTTTTTGTTTTAATAAGGAAGCACAGAATCCTTAATTCTAATTTGGAAGGCTCCTTCAACTTTGAGTTAAGAGTTGGACATTTGGGTAGTTTATAAGTTGTAGTGTTCCTTAAGCATGGTGTTATGATACTGAATCATCTTGTGAAAGATGTGGGTGGCATTTCCACTGTATAGATGAAGAAGGTAGGCTAAATAGCAACTTTCTGAGAACTTATGCCGTGAATTAATCTGGAGCAGGATTCCTGTTCAGTTTATAACAGGCTGTTTCCACACTTACCTCTCTTGGAGCAGTTTAATCTGCTGCAGCTCATCCTGGTCCAAGCCCAGCGGGTGCCGTTAAAATGGCAAGGGCTGGAACTCCGTTCTCCTTGTCCAGGGCTAGCAGTGATGTGGACATGCCTTTCTTGTTCCGCTCCAGGCGAAGCATACATCTGCCGCAACAGTTACCCACCTTCATGTCCTCATCGCTCCAGTGTCATACCCCTGGTGTGTGCGAGTGGGGATTATCTATCTCCATGTCAGGGTTTTGAGGATGATCCTTGAAGCATGTATAAGGAATAATGGAAAATGCTGCAATCCCATCTTCAAAGCTTCTGCGAGGTTCAGCGATGGGGCTGCAGTGTCTTCAAGCAGATCTCAGTGCTGAAACTATATCAAAAGCCCTTAGACGTTTCTGGACCAGAAGTAGTCCCACACAGAAGACGTACTAGCGAGCAGCTTGTTTCCGGGATATGAGGCAAATTTGAAAAGGTCCTTAGAAAGTTGCTATAACTGGAGCACTTTGAAGTAAGAGTAATGTGTTTTTAGATGTAGTCTGAATTTTCACTCTGCCATGAATTTCACTAAGCACCCTTGGTTGTATCTCTTGTTAACCTATGTGTGGGGATTCACATTGGTTGTCTGATGGTTCATCTGCTTTGTAAAAGATCACAGACTCCTAAGGTTCGATGCATCCCTTTTGTATGAGATTCCATTTTGGGGAAACTCCAAAAAATGTATCAAGGCACGCAGGGAATTCCTAATTTTGAAAAATGACGTAATGTTACGTGCTTTGCTGAAACAGCTTTGATTAATAACTAAAGGTGCTTCATTTGTTATCTTTTTTTGAGGCAGTGTCTTTTAATAAGAATTGATGTGGCCTCTTACTGTGAAAAATGACTTTCTTTTTGCAATAGTTTTAAAATACCAAGTTATATTACGTGGATTGGTTCTAGAGCTGTGGTGTTCAACTGTGGTTCTCCAGATGTTCCAGAGTTTGGACTTCTATTGCTTGGTGCTGCCCCTGAACGACAGGAGTCTGGAAGCGATGTCTGGAAGATTGCAGTTGAACAGCTACAGTGAAGGAAGAGTGTGCAAGTTAACCTTCCAGTAATACATGTTATGTTAATAATTGTTTTTGTGCATAGAAGAATAAACGGCAATGAGATGGAATTGAAAACCTCTTTTCTTCCTCTGGTGGGATCACAAAGAGTGGTTTGGGAACGGTTGCTTTTGGATTAAGCTTTGCTTGTCATGGTACTGAAACCTCATTCTGTAGCTAACCTCATCTATGGTTTCTTCAGGTAGACCAGCTCAATAAACTGATGTAAACTGAGATGAACCAGTGTGTTAAATTGCAGTTAATTTAAAGTAAGGACCTCTGATTCATGGCTATGTCAGAAGAGGAGTAGAAAGAAAAAAACAGATTTGGAGTAGAGTCTCATATTCTTGACACTAAACTTAATACGTAGTCCAGTGTTTCAGTCAATATACCGAACTTTCAGTTTGTTCCTCTAAAACAGTGTTTCCCAAACTTTTGACATATGTGTACCCCTTCTATAAAAAACATATGCTTTAATAAAAATAAAAATAGATTTATTTTTCTTTTTTTAGTACATACATGCGTACCCCCACCAAACTCTTCCCGTACCCCTGGGGATACGCGTACCACACTTTGGGAAACACTGCTCTAAAAGCAAACGGGTAGCATCCCTCTGATGCAAACACAAAGCCTCCCTTTTAGTTGCTTTTGTGTTAAACCCCGGCAGTGTGACTCTCACAAAATACTTGATCCCTTTTCTGGAAGCATGGGCTAGTGTTGCCCTTCCTTTGATTTGGAAGATGTCATAGGGCTTTTATAGTTAAGGGGGAAGCCGTACTTTCTTCTGAGCTGAAATCCAATCAGTTTCTTTTTGGTCCCTGCTCCCATCGGGGTTCAGCTGTTGAGAGCTGATGTGGGGCTGCATCTGTGCATTTGCCAAGCAGCATTAAATCTGCGTTTTGCTGGTGAGCGCTTTCCTCTGCTTGGTGGCGTCCAGGTCCCAGGGGTTCTGTTGTCCTCTGTCCCCTTTGACTAGCTTAAGTGTGGACAGGTCCAGCGGAGGAAGCTTCAGGGAACAGCTGCTGCTTCCCCTTGAATCGCACGAGAAGCCGTGTGGCTGGCTTTTGTACCAGAGCCTGGCGGCCAGACAATAGTATGTGCTTTCAGGGCCATGTGGAGAATCACATGACCTGTGGCTGTTGCTGCCGTGGTCCTTACCCATCTGTTCCCTCTGTTCTTTCTGGGTTAGCAGGCACCCGTCCAAGTTTCTCTCCAGCAGCCAGTCTCCTGGTCAGAGATTATGAGCGCTAACCTTCCTGGCAGGGGTGGTGGGCTTTGCTTTTATGCAGATTAGCCATGTGCTTCTCAGTTCAAGGCTTTTTGGAGGAAAAAGACATTTCCTGTGTTTAGCTCTCAGTGGGTGGTTCCTGGCTTTACTGTACAGAGGACAGTAGGGTTGGGGCCTATGAACTAAGAGCACTGGAGAGAGGGATTACAGGATTCTGCCCCCCCCTTCCTATTCCACCTCCGCGGGCTTCTACGTCACCACAACACAGCCACTCATGCTCTCCTAGTGTTGGTGTCATTCATTCAGTGCCAAGATTGCTTTAAAAAATTCCCTTGGCCCCAGTTCAAACAGGAGTACAGCTGGGATGTGTTAGATTTTAGGCAGTCTGCCCTCAATTTGAGATGAGTTATAAATAGCTGCACTGACTTCCTTAACTAGCACACTCTGAGGTAAAATACAGGTTAATTACTGTGGGAATCAATTAGGGCTTCTCTCTGTTAAAGAGCCAGCAAGACTTTTAAATTTTTTATTATTATTATTATTATAAATCAGAATGCAGATCTGCTCCGTAATGTATTCCAGATCAAAGACGGGAAGTTTCCTTTTCTCTTTCAGCTATGGGGACTCAAGAGTCCTGTCCCGCCATGGAATGCGCCCACAGCCGCTTCAGAAGTACATTATTTACCTGTATTTCTCTGCTGCCACTTTATATTTTTTAAAACCTCTGGTTTTCTAGTTGACTGTGTGCATTATAACCTTTGGCGAAGGAGCTGTGGATATTGGGATTTCATTGCCCTACATTGCCCCAGAAGTTGCCTTGATGAACTTCCTTGCCCCCAAATCAACTACTTTTAAGGTTTTTTTCCCTGAAGTAGTGATGCCTTCCGTATTATTCTGTACTTGTAACGTGCAGTTCTGTGTTGAATGATTTGGAGTTGGAGTTGCCATGGATTTAGAGACCTATGAAAACTACCTGAAATGTTACAGGCCACCCATTGACTTCATTCAGAGTCGATGGTTGATGGAGGGGTGAATAATTCGGTCAGCTCAGAAGGACACAGAGTTTATATCTCAAAAACTGGAGTTGAAGAACGAACAGCATGTCCTTTGGGCCCTTTCTGCACTGGGCGTTAATCTGGACTATATCTTGGAATACCCTCCTGCCATCTGCATGCTGGCACAGAATATGGCAAGGCCTTTCCAAGGCCTACCATCGACCGTGCCAGCAAATGGATGGCAGGTCCCTATTCTAGAATATAATCCAGAATAAGGCCTAGTTCAGAAAGGGTCTCGGACACAGAAAAGGTACTATAATACATACTGTGGTCCACTACTTGTACAGAAAGAGCATGCTGCAGATTTAGTTGCTGTTTCCAATGAACATGTGTGCTTCAGTGCCATATAAATTGGACCTGGGAAGCATAGAGGAAGAGGATCTGTTTGTGTTTAGAAGAGGCCGCAATGTTCTACAATGCTGTGCTGGTAGAAGGGCAGTTCTGTTCACTCTGAAAGTGTTAAAACTGCTTGGGTTTTTTCCTCAGGTGTTTCTGCTTCTAAAGCAGGGGTCCACAACCACCGGTCCACGGACCGGTGCTGGGCTATAGGGGTGTTTTTTTTTTTTTTTTTGCCAGTTTGCGCCGCCACTGCAACAAGCTGCCCCGACCCTGCCCCGTCACGCCCCCACCCAACTATGGAAAACGAAGCCGGTCCCTGGTGCAAAAAAGGTTTGGGACTCCTGTTCTAAAGGATTTAGACCAGTCATTCTGCTTGTATGCTGAGTAGCACTTTCCTGGTTAATTCTGTTTGCCAAACCTTTGCTTCCGTTACATGATTTTATCCTGCAAAAGCTTCACTTTTTAGCTTTGACCCTTACGAAAAGCAGGGGCAGCTTTAACCCAATTTGACTATCTAAAGGCATTGCTGTGGCTAATTGTCCCTGGAAAACAACGGGCACACAGGTCAACCCTGACAAGTTCCCTAAAGTTCAGGACTCTGGCTTTGCTGTTTTTTATTTTTGCAAACACTCTCCACAACTAGCAATTCTGGGGATTGCTTCTTATTTCTTTGAATGTAGGTGAGTTGCAAGCAGGGGGGCGGGTTTTCAATGATCAAGGAGTAGCGCTTTCCGCTATTATGTATGCCTGTGGAAGGGCCTTCAGCTTTGAAGTGTAATCATGGTAATCTATTCCTGCGGCTTCCTTTTGAAAGGATTTCCCCTATGTCAGTCCAGAAAAGACGCTCCAGCTCTTCACAGTGAACGTTTTGGTATTTCCTTATTTATACTAAAGTATTCTTGCAAATGAGCTGGCATCACACTCTCCCTCCTCATTCCAAGGCACTCTTTCGATTGCTTGAATGCTTTTAAGAGGACGTGAAGTAAACATTTGCTTCAGGCTTGGAACTTTTTAAGACTATGGCCCTTTCTGCACTGGCTCTTCTTCCAAATTACATCCCAGAATAGGGGCCTGCCGTCCACTTGCTAGTGCAGACTACGGCAGACTGCCGGTGTGGCCTCTCATAGTCTGCACCAGTATGTGGATGGCAAGCCCCTATTCCAAGATACAATCCAGAATAAGACCTGGTGCGGAAAGGCCCTATAATGACTGAAGTCTATAGTGAACTTAGGAAGATCTGAGAGATCTTCTGCAGTTATGAACCAAATCTGTAATTCTTGTGAGTTGTTTGGATCTCTTTGTGAACCAGTTTGGTCTAGTGGTTAGGGAGCCGGACTCTTATCCGGGAATACCAGGTTCAATTCTGCCCTCCTCCATCAAGCCATCTGGGTGATCTTGGGTGAGTCAAAGCTCTCTTCTGAGCTCTCAACCCCACCCACCTCACAGGGTGTCTGTTGTGGGGAGAAGAACAGAAGGTTTGTCAGCCTCTTTGAGTCCCCTTAAATGGGTGAGAAAAGTGGGGTAGAAAAGCCAACTCTTCCTCTTCTTCTTCCTCTTCTTCAAAACAGAACTTACAGGTACATATGTGTTTATAGTAGATACTACTTAGATTGGGCAGGACCCAAGGCAGTATTGGCAGAGGCTGCCTTCTCTTCACTGATAAAATATCTAAGCATTGTTTGGATGAAGATTGCAGTTTGGTCATTGGGTAGAAGCTTAAAGCTCCATCAGTGATTTAACATCAGTATTTTATTACTTAAGCATATGTTAAGCTGCCTTTTGTGCCATCTTAGGATGGAAAGGTAGGGTATAAATATAAGAAAGTATATTAGTTGTACTTGTACCCAACCGTGTTAACCCGAAGTAAGAATCCTTAGCGTATAGAGCTGAAAAGCCAGGCATCTCCCAGTCAAATAGAAAATTTATTTTATTTTGATGTATACATACATTGATACTAACTATGGATAATCTAGAGGTGCATACTTTTCTTATAATACCCTGCCTTTGCTCCAATTAACCCCAAACATACTTTTTGGTAAATATTTTTAATTTAAATTAGGTAGCAAGTTGGTGGTGGTTTAAAAAGGATGGGGGAAAAAAGAGAATTAGGACAGACAAAGGGAAGTATTTTTTTACCCAAAGAGCCATTGGTCTATGGAGTTTACTATCAGAAGAGGTGGTGACGGCAACCAGCATGGGCAGACGTTAAGAAACGATTAGATACATTCTAGCAGCCACTAACACACCTGAATTTATGCCTTGATACCACTTTCAGGCTGGAGGTGCAGGCAGGATGCCTGTCATGGCCACTTGCAGGAATTTGAGAGCAGGTGAAGGTTTGCCTTTGTCTTCTGCTTGAGACAGGAAGCTGAACTAGATGGACTGTGGCTTGATCCAGCAGGGCTCCTCTTTTGTTCTCGTGTATTTGTCTCATCTATGTACAGTATGTATTCTTGAGTTTAAAAAAACGCACACAAAACCCATCATCTTTCCCTTGAAGTTTTGGAAGTTTTCAGGTAACAATTGCATGTCCAGTAACAAATATTGAAATCTTATTTCTTAGCCATCCAGCCCAATGGATCAGATGGGAAAGATGAGACCTCAGCCTTATGGAGGAAACAACCCATACTCTCAACAGCAGGGACCTCAGTCAGGACAGCAACAAGGCCATGGATATCCAGGGCAACCGTATGGGCCCCAGACGCCCCAGAGATACCCCATGGGAACTCTGAGCAGGACACAAACTGCCATGGGCAGCGTCTCTTATGCACAACAGGTAAAGAGAATTGATGACATGCTGAAGAGCAGAGCTCTAAATGTTGCTGCTTTATCTGTTCATGAATTCAAAAGTGGATTTTTAAAAGATGAGGGATAATAAAGTCTTGTTTGGTTTGGTTTGGTTTGGTTTCAGTTTGTGGGCTCATGTGGAATTCTGAGAGTATTGTATACCACTAATTTTAAAGCATTTGTCCTAGAGATCTGTTGTGCTGGCATTGTTTTTTCCATGGGATTGTTTCATACTGATACCATGCCTTCCTTCCTGGATTGAACTGCAAAAATGACAGTTCTACTATTTTCAGTACCATCGTGACACAAAAATGAGTCCTCAGTGGCTTTTGAGACTATTATTTGTGGTTCTGGGTTGCTGTGTAAGATCCATAAAAGCCGGGATTTAGCAGTACCTCAGTAGCACTGAAGGGTGTGTTTGCACCTTCTCGTTCCTGACACACTATCCCAGGGAAGTGAAGATCTGAAATGGATTTGGCACTCTTATTTTGAATGCCCAACCTGTCCCAAACTTAGCCGGCACTGTCTGCCTGGAAAAGATGCTAAGGGTGCATGCTGGAGTGCGCTATCCATGTCCTGTAGCTAGTAAAGGGCTCATTGCTATCCAGCCACTGATGGCCCTGCATGCATGAGGCTGTTTCTGGAACAAAAGTGTCTCTCTGCAGTGTATCTGAGCATCCCCAGGAGCAAAAAGGCCCTCAGTTTTTATTCTTTCTTTTCTTAGGGCACTTGGTGTGCCCCCCCCCCAAAAAAAAAAACCTGTGTGATCTGTAAATATTAATGCTGGATTCGATTTAGATCTAGTGTCACATAAAATCATTAAGACTTGTGCTTTGGATGGGCATGGTAGAAATTGCCTCTTCAGCACTGGGCAAGAGCCATGGCATTGCTGTTTTATTCAGCAGGCAGCTCAAAAGCGGCCAAACTACTGCCCAATACTCATCCCCTATAAAACTGCTCTGAATGGTGGGGTTTTACATTTGTAGCTCTTCCCTGGCGAGGGAGCTGAAGGGAACGCCTGTGTTTCTTAGGAGCTGGAGGAAACAGAGTCCTGCAACCAGGCAGTGCTTGTTTTTGGTGGTGGGCCTGGTTTGCTTAAATTCTTTCCTTCTTCACCCTTGCTTGCAAGAACCTTCACTGTTTCCTCCTCTCTAGGGAAGATGGATGTCCAACAATGGATTGAGTAGCCATGTTTTAGACTCTCTGCAGCAACCAGACAGCAAGAAGGAACTGCTCTGGGCACCAAGACAATGCGAACAAGACCTGCAGCTGGCCACTGTTCACGCTGGTTAGCTTGGGCTCTCTCCTGCTAGAACGGGCCAGGATAGGTCCGCTTGTTCTATCCTGAAACGAGAGCTGCTGTGTGTTGAAATCATTCCTACCTTGGGCAGGATTAATTTGGTGGCCTTCTCTCTGAGATCCAGTTCATAGCCATGTTGTTTCTCCCCTACCTTTTTTTAACGCTTCTTCTTCTCTCTCTCTATCCCTTGTATAGATTCCTCCTTACGGACAGCAGGGCCCTAGTGCATATGGACAGCAAACCCAGGCTCCCTATTACAACCAACAGAGTCCGCACCCTCAGCAGCAGCAGCAGCAG
>MTQE01001424.1:9025694-9039295 GCA_014337955.1 Aspidoscelis marmoratus
CCCCCGCCAACCTGGTCACCAGACCCCCTTCTGAGCTGAAATGAAGTTTTTGAAGAAAGAGCCCTAATGTCTTTCAGCTACCAATCCCTCGCATCTTTCCAGGGACGTGATTTCTGAGATGACCTGCTTCTTGGAACTACCTGATTTTGGTCTGTGTTACATTCGCCCGTTGCCCGCTTTTGAATTAAAGTGAGTTTAACCTGGTGCTTAGAAGGAAATTCCCCATCTCCCCCCCCCGCCCCCGTGTTAGTCATGGCCGCCCTGAGCGGCACGGAATGCTGTGTGCTTGATTTCTCATCCAAGGAGCAGCCAATCAGCTCCTGCTTTACAAATCAGGCTGCTCTGAGCCTGTAGCTCTCTCTGTGTCCCTGTGCTTCGTGCAGAGGGCTGTGTTAGCAGCAGATCGCTCTATGCTCGATCCAGGGCCCATTTCCTGTTTCTATTCTAGTCATTGGTGGCTCAGCACAGCTTCCTGCCTGTATACGTTACAGATTCCCCGATGGGAGCTTTTGTGTGTTTTTTTAGGAACAATTTCAGTTAGAAAATTAACTGAAATATGAAGGCAGCTGTAACTTGGAAAGGAGCAGAAGAAACAATAGGCATCCATGCTTCAAACATTGTTGTCTTTTTTCCCCGCTGCTTTGAGCCCAGATTCTGTAAGCAGGCCAGGTCTTATTCAATCAGAAAACAGCTGAAGAATGCCTAATTCTGATCTTGGATTCCCAGAGTAGCTCTCCCTCAATCTTTTACAGTGGCTGAATTGGAATCACCACAGCCTCAGTTGCTGCTTTCCTCCCCCAAATTAACCAAATCAGTGCCTTGTAGTTGTGAAGATAGCAAAGAAGAATTCACTGTAGAAAAGCCACGACAACAGAGAATAGCTGGCACGAATAGTATGGTTGTGTAGAATATTTTCCATCCATGCCACCTTGTTTCAGAACAGACAATTCTTAATTTCAGTAGTTACAAATATGGCACGGGAAGGTTGATAATTATACTGCTTCATACCGGGCTAACAGTGGATGGCAGAAAGGAGAGAAATTCTTAGGAGTATTGTGCTAAACTTCACAATGAGAACTTCCTGCCTTTGGGGCCCTTTCCTCAGGTACACTTGATGCAGAACAGGAAAGGACCTAAGAGCCTCTCTTTCCTGCACTGGTGCTAAAGAAGGAAGATCCTGGCCTGTCATAGGACGCTCCATCCACACAAGATGGAGTGTAGACAGGGCTAGGGCTCCCAAAATGGCATCCTAGCCTGGTTTGCCAATAGACCTTGATATTGAGGCCTATTGGAGTGCTAGAGGGTGGTCTACCAGACCACCAAGGTATGTGGGTGACATGCCTTAGTGGTCTGATGTACTGTTTGTGGCAGTGCAACAAAGCATGCCACTGAATTGGACTTCATAGGAGCCTTGGTCCTGGCCTTTGGAGTATTTGGATGGGCGGGCGCGGGCGCACACACACATGGAGAGATTTTGTATTTTGGTGTGGGCTTGGCCTTCCCTTCGCCAGAATACGCCAGGTTAAGTGCAGAAATAGAATAAGATAATCACCTGTCCTCATACATTACCTTATTGTTTATGCTCTGAATTTTTTTCTTTGGAGTTGTTTTTTTCCTTGGTTTTTGAATTATTTATGGCTTTGGAAAAGTTGGGTTTGCCCAGTAACTGGTATCACATAACACCTGAATAAAACTAGTATCTTGATGCCTGGTTTGCACATGAGAGCACATTTCTCTTTCAGTTACACAGAAAATATGTAGCGCTACTTTGAGTTTGGATCCAAAGAATGAGTAGTGCCACTGCCCTTTGTTTGAGTAAACTGCTTTCAGCATAGTACTGATGTACTTTCTTAAGTATTGATGTACTTTATTTTAATGGCCATAGTACACTTTGTTTCTGAACTTGCTCCGCATGGTGGCATCTTCAGAGATGTTGTGAAACAACCTTACTCTTTTTGTGGCAGGGAGAGTCTCGCCTCATTTCTTTTTCCCTGTTTTGGATACCAGCTGTTTCTGAGGAACTTTTCAGGGGGGAGGCATTCTGACCTCCAGACAGAGCGTAATGGGAATGGACCTCGTCAGTTGAAGGTCCGTAGTAATGTAAATTGTTGTGGTCTTGTCTGGCCCACCTGAGAAAATGTTGGTTCTTGGTTCTCTGCAGTACAGGTTTAACAGTACAGGCTGCTTTTAACTGAATGGGATTTTCAGGTTAAGAACCCAGCCCAGTTTTTTGTGGCATCTGTGGATACCTCATTAACAGTTTGAAATAAAATGTGCATTTTGTCTGTGTAGTTCATTTTTAGTTAATCATCTCCCTGTATCTTTTTCTAGATTCATGAGAAAGAGTAACCTTTTATTTTATTAAATAAGCACTGTGACTTTCAGAGGTAGTGAAATATTAATGTTTGGAACCTGGACTTTCCCCCTCTGGCTTGCTGTTGCTGAGGATACCCATTTCTTATCAGCCTTGGAGTCTTACACATTGCAGTACATGCTGGAAAGTTGGCCTACTGGCTGGTGCTCTTGGATTTTGCTGTTCCTGTGTATGAAGAAAGAACCCTTTTGGTCCCCTTCTTACCCTCACGTTTTGCAAGCAGCTGTGGCTCATGCTGGTGGATGTAGGCGGAGGTTCTTCCCCCTACCATGATCTGGGTCATAGGTTCTGTTTGAAGCCCTTGCTGCACCAGCAAGTCTTCTTTTGGCCCATTGAATCCAACAAAGGCAGAAACCTCTGGAGTATCTTCTGTATTAGACACATTGTGCTGCAGGGAAAGCTCAAGAAGGGAAGTCCTTGATGGGTCAGTGCCTACTCGTATGTAGTTTTAAGCCCCACTTCTCAGAATATTGTTTTTTTCCAGTTATAGGGTCGTTATTGATTGGTAAGTTCTGTTGCCACTGCTGTCACTTTTGCCCATGATATAATTTTAAAAATTAGAAACAGAACAAAGTAATGGAATAGTGTGAGGAAAACCAAAAGAAGAAGAAGAACTGGCTTTTATACCTTACTTTTCTCACCCTTCAGGGGAATCAAAGCAGCTGACAAACCTTCTGTTCTTCTCCCCACAACATACACTCAGCACTCTGTTAGGTAGGTGGGGTTACGAGATCTCAGAGAGTTGTGACTAGCCCAAGGTCACCCAGCTGGCTTCATGGAGGAGTGTGGGCTCAAACAGAGACCTCCAGAAGAAAGTCCGGCACTCCAACCACAAGACCAAACCAGCTCACATGGAGTGAGTTTTCAGTGGTAGTAGGTTAAAAGTAGTATCCTAGCATTATAGGAGAGGATTGAAGATGATTTCTCAATCTTAAACTACCACTGCTTTATCTTCAGGATTGTCTTTAAAGTTTAGAATGTAAATGGTCAGCTTTGGGAATTGGCATTGACTATGCTTTCCTGAAGAATTTCTGAAAAAGTAAGGAATGTAGCTATGGAGTTTACCTCTTCCTTTCTCTAAACATTTGCTGTCTATCATGGTGAAGGTCATTGGTTCTCCAGGTGTGAAATATAAATACTGCAAAAACAACCTCCCCATGGAATGGTAAAAAGTGCCATATCTATAAGTGACTTACCTGGTCACCTTTGACCTTTCTTGGCTAATAATTAGCTTGGCATGTGACTGTGTGTGGCAGTTGGCTGGTTGCCATGGTTGCATAGAGGGTGGCTTGGAATATGGCTGCTTCTTCTCAAAGAACCTCCTCCTTCAAGCTCTGGAATTTAAGTGGAAGATTTTGAATGGTGTGGCCTTAGGAGATTGTTGTGGCTGCAGGAGACAAGAGTTAAATAGCCAAACAAGTTTTGGGGTGCTCTTGCATGTTAGGATGAATATGTTGCTGGCAAGCTGAATAGAAGACTTCCCCAACCAAGGAAAAGAAGGTGGGTGTGTGGACAATTGAACCCATAAAAAAGACAAGAGTGAAACTATAAAAAATAATGTAGTATGTTTGTTTTTTAAAGTCCATGGGTCAGATTTGCGGGGAGGGAAAATAAACTACAGTGGTACCTTGACATAACGAGTTTAATTCGTTCCGTAACCTTGCTCTTATGTCAAATCGCTCGTATCTCAAAGCAGTTTTCCCATTAATCCATTCCAGCTCCCAAAACACCACCTCAGTTGTTTTTGTTATGTACTGTACTGTATTTACATACTCGTATCTCAAATCTTGCTCTCATCTCAAAGCAAAATATCACTCGCTCGGCGGCTTGTATCTCAAAACACTTGTATGTCAGGGCACTTGTATGTCGAGGTACCACTGTAAAAACCAGCAGGGTATTGTGCCCAATGATAGGGACACCACTTTGTATTATCTTCCTTATTCATTCAGCCTAGGGATGCTTTGTGGTCCCTGTTGAGAAGTCTTTATTTTGAAGACTTCTTTACAACAGCTTTGCAGTGGGATAAAGGATGGTGTAGTGCGGTGATGGCCAACCTATGACACGTGTGTCACAGGTGACACACCAAGCCCTTTTGGGTGACACACCTGGTCACCATGGCACCTGGGCGTGTAGTGCTTGCTTGTTCTTGAAGTGTACGAAATACCGACTTTCAATTGAAGATTTAGCAAATGAAATTCAGCAACAAAAGTCACCTATGTAAAGAATTATTTGTTTTTGCTTTCAATAAAATACATATATCAAAATTATCAAAATATTTTATTGCTTTCAATAAAATACATGTATCAAAATATCACAAAATTATGGATATTTCTAGATGTGACACAGCGCCTGAGTTAAGCTAGGTTTTCTTGCGAATTTTGACACACCGAGCTCAAAAGGTTCACCATCACTGGTGTAGTGGTTTACACGAATATTAACATTTATTGCCTTGATTGGGTAAAGTGCAGAAAGACAACTTATAGTTTTCCTTTCTATCAGTTAAAACTAAGGCCGTGACTGCCAGCCCACCCACATTGTGGGGACACAAGTCCTGAGCTGAAGGTTCCTGGCCTTGGAGACCTAGGGGAACCCATTTTGGCTGTGCAATTGAGTGTACTGCCAAAATGAGTCCCCCTGCTAAACCCAAACAGGGGGACATACACCCTTCCACATGTTCCCCTGCTCCATTCTATTGGCCCCTGGAGTTCTAGAAGACCTTTTTTAAAAAGGTCAACCAGTATCAAGGTCTAGATGGCCATTTTGGCCAGATTATCCTCTGTATTATCCTCTGTCCAGTCAAGGGAGTAGGATCTCTTCTGCTCCAGAGTGTGGAACAAGAGGCCCAGAAGGGGCCTAGGCCTCGAGCTGAACCATTTTAAAGCTAAAAGTGGAAAGACCCTAGTGTCCATCCACACATGTGTTGTCACATGCCTCCCTGCTGGCTCAGCAGCAGGGACATTCACACATCTGGATAACCAGGGGTTATTTAAATCTCTCTTTTCATCTCCAAACTGCCCCAGGCTATTCCATCCCCATGACAGTTGGCAATACCTCAAATTAGATTGCTTGACTTTTAGAGTGGCTAAGTGTCCCTCTGGTGCTTCCTCTACCTTGTTGCTGAGGTCCAGAGAGGGCAAGAAGCTCCTCGCAGGCCTAGTTTATGGGGTGTGGGGCTTTTTACTTCAAAAGGAAGTATCTAAAGGAACACCTACTCCCATACCAACCTGCTTGTGCCTTAAGATCTGGAGCTGAGGCCCTCCTGGTTGTTGCACCACCCTCGGTAGTGAAACAAGTGAGCATCTGGGATAGGGCCTTCTTGGCAATGGCCCCCAGGTTATGGAATAGTCCCCCTTTTGAAATGCATCATGCCCCTTCTCTGTATGTATTCAAGAAGGCGGGGAAGACGCACCTCTTTGCCCTGGCCTTTGGCTGATGTGATTATACTCACCCCCCACCCCCCAGTGGCAGATACTATTATACAATTATTTTAGTATTTTAATATGCTGAATCTTTTAAATGTTTTTATGTACTGTATTTTCTGGTGTATAAGACTATGTTTTAACCCAGGAAAATCTTCTCAAAAGTCGGGGGTCGTCTTATACGCCGGGTGTTGTCTTCTTATACGTCAAGTATATCCCAAACTCTATATTTTAACTGGAAAGTTGGGGGTCGTCTTATACGCCCCGTCGTCTTATACACCGGAAAATACGGTATATTATTGGTTTTAAAATTGGTTTTAATTTTCTGTTTTAAAGGTTGTTACCCACCCTGAGACCTTTGGGTATAGGGTGGGATAGAAATATAAATAATAAAATGAATAAATAAATGAGAAACGGCCAACTTCTTTAGCTATTTTTTGACCCATTTGAAGGCAGCACCCTCAACACCTTGGAGCGTCAGATGGTGCTTGTGAAGATGTGGGGGCCAGGAGGGGAGGCATGTTCCTCTCACATGAGGACACATGCTTCCATTGTGTGGGTCTGCTCCAGTGAGCTTCCTTCCTTTCTCCCACAGAGAATTAAGTTGGCCTCCTCTTTGTGTAGTTTCCAGAGGGATGTGAGCTAATCAGGTATTTGCTGAGGTTTTACTTTGCTGGAAAGGCAGATTTTGGAAGGAGGGACTACATAGTTGCTATGGTAATAGCTGTGACTGCCCTTGCAGGTCTTTCAGTGTACAAAAAAATGTCGCGTGCGTATGTTTCAGTTCATTTCAATTACATTTTTTAAAACCCTTTTATTATGAACTAAAATGTGACCTTTGCCATTAAAAGTCAAAGATCCACAAAAATTTAGAGATAGTACGATTAATCCTGGGGGAAGCCTTCCCGTTCAGTTTGGAGGTATATGATTGGTCCAAGGGGAAGCCTTCTCATTCAGTGTGGAAGCGTATGATTGGTCCCAGGGGAAGCCTTCCCATTCAGTTTGGAGGCATATGATTGGTCCTAGGGGAAGCCTTCCCATTCATTGCTACAACCACTGCAAAGTAGGGGGGAAGGAGAAAGTATTGGGTCTCTGCATCTTCTGTCAACAGCAGTTCTTCCTTTACCACCAGCTGCACAACTTTCCACGTAACAGAAAAGATCTCGGACGTTAATAGCTTCATGCATATTCAGGTTGTAGGTGATAGCTACCATAAATATTTTTCTGCAATATTGGGATTTCCAATCATCTTTGCTTCCCTGCCTGCTTTTCTTTCTTTTTACATATGTACTTACAGACTCGGTATGTTAATTAATGAAGGGATTGTTTGCTTATGGAGGCTGAACTATGTTCTGTTAAAGTAAAGGTGTTCACTGACCAGTATATTAGACTGCTGTGTGTAGTTAAAAAAAAAAAAAACTCCTAGCAAAGTTACCAATAATTACAAACAGAAAATAGTCACGGGTGCCAATACATTGTTTACACATGCAATCAGATTGAAGCCACGCAGGCCGCTTTTGCCACTCACTTTCTTTTTTTATAAGAAAGATAAACAGCCCACAGGCTACAAGCAACGATTGTCCTTTTCTTCCGCTCAAAACGTTCTTTCTTTTCCATTAATATTCCAAAGCTAATTGGGACAGTTCATTAACACCCCATCTTCCCTGGCACAAAGCAGTAATTACATGTCAGCACTGGGAGATGTTTACAGACATTTATAGGATAAGGCACAGAATTGACACTCCACACTTTGTACGCTTCTCACTTCCATTACTGTACTTCCCGAGCCTATAGAAACCATACCTGGAGGAATTGTATGGATTGGCTTGGTTCAGGAGCAGCAGAACTGTCCGGGCTCAGGATAGTTAGAAAATCCTACTGGATTTTCTAGCTCATCTAGTCCAACATTTAAACTAGCATGGTGGCCCACCACTCACTTTGGGGTGTTGTCAAGCAGACAATAGACCCTGCACCTGTTATTAACTTCCTGCAAATTTCCTTAAAGCCATCCTACCTGTTCCTCCAGTTCAGAGACAGGAGCCATCAATACACCTGACCCCTATGAATTTGTCTCAACTTTTCTTAAAGCTCTCCAGGCTAGTTGCTATCACCTCCTTCTCAGGTGTTAAATCTCATAGACGAATGATCTGTTGCATCAAAAAACACTTTCCCCTGTCAGTCCTAATTTCCCTGCACAGTAGTTTCATGGAGTGACCCCTGGTTCTAGTGTTGTGCAACAGAGAAAAAAATGTTCCTCCTCTCACCTTTTCTCTTCTTAAGTGCTCAATTTCAAAGTTGAAGTGGCCTAGATGTTGCTGCCAGATCTCTCTAACTCCTTGATCATACTGCTTTGCCTTTTTGGCACATTTTCCCAATGCCACAATTGTACAGAATATCCCAAATGGGGCTTTGTGAACTGCTCAGCGACTGAACTGGGCAAGGAGTGGCTTAGTGTGAGGTTGGAATACATCACACCAAACTCTCCCATTCCTCCCCCACATAGCCTGAAATACTGCATGTAGCTAAGAGTACCAGGGAGTCAGAGGAGATTCTAGAGTATTCAGCTTTGGAGTTCCCTGCCAAGTCAGTTATGGTTGTACCTTCCACTTGAACCTCAGGGGTGAGAAAGCAGCAGACCATAAAATTGGGCAAGCTCAAAACGTGAGAAAGATTAACCAATGCTGTGTGTGAGAAAAGTAGTTCTGGCATTTATACATATTAGCTTTGTTTTAAATCTCTAGATAAGTTATAGGATAGAAAGTGGGATAAAAATGGAATAAATGAAAACAAAATAACAGGTCAGGGGTGACCATTAAAAATTCTAGTGGTTAAGGAGCCCGACTTTTATCTGGGAATGCCAAGTTTGATTCCTCATTCCTCCGTGAAGCCAGCTGGGTGGCCTTTGGCTAGTCACAGCTCTCTTCTGAGGTCTCATAGTCCCACCCACCTCACAGGGTCAGGGTGTTATGCTGTGGGGAGAAGAATAGAAAGCTTTGGCAGCCTCTTTGAGTCCCCTTAAATGGGTGAGAGAAGTGGGGCAGAAAAGTCAACACTACTACTACTACTTCTAAATGTAGCATAAGCTCTTTTTGAGTAACCTTGGCTTATGTCTTCTCCCATATACAGTACTTTGGAAGGTAGCTGTGGTGGTTGAAATGTTGATTTGCTGGGTGGGGGGTTTAGGTATAGTCTTAGGGCGATTCCGCACTGGACAAATACTGGACCAACCTCATATTAGGAACCTCCCTGTCCTGGTCAGGGCCTCCCTCAGACCATACCAGTACGCTTGATGGTCCAGTATAACAACCAGTGTGGAATCGCCCATAATCTTTCCCCCCTGTTTTTCAAAGATATTAAAGGCAAATGGTGAATTATAATTCAGCCTTAGTGTTGGCCCTGCATGTTGGTTGTGATGCTATTACAGGCTTTAGGGTTTGGGCCAACAACATGAATAGAGCCCTACAAGTGACAAACAAATGCAGCCAAAACGCTACTAAGCCATTAGTAGATAATATATTCAGCCTGTCCTAGTTGAAGCTTCCAGACTACTTTTTAGGATTTATTGAGCGTAAACATGTCACAGTATTGTGAGCAGTAGTTGTAACTGATAAATACAGCAAAAATAGAAGCCTGAACCAAGGGACAGAGTTAGGTTTTGTCGGTTAGACAGTAATGAGCACTTGAACTATTTGAGTAACACAGAAAAGTGATCCACTAATTACAGTACTTAGTACAGTGGAATCTCACATAACGTGAGGGTTAGGTTCCTCAAAAATGGAACTATAAATAAAAATATGCTACAGAAGCAATAGGAACCAGTAGTAATATGGGAATCAAGGGAACCTCCCAGAGCTTGATTGGCCTTCTGAGGAGGCTGCTGTCCTGCATTTGGTGCCTCCCAGGGGAAAGGAGGAGGACTTTCTGGAAGAAGAGTGAGCTGCCCTGATGAACATTTATGAAAGGTTCACAATAGGGGGAAGAAGCTGGCAGAAGCATTGGTTTGCGGTAGGGATGTGCACAAATATTTGAAACATTCAGAATTTGGACTTTGGAACTCAAATTGAATGTTGCAGTATTTGTATGCTGACATTCGTACGAATAGTTCAGACATTCGTTAAGCTGTGGAAACGTATCAGATACGTATCTGTTCGTATCAGGTCTGTATCGAATGTTCGTACGAATATGTACAAATAGATTCGTATCGAATAGAATTTTACCACATTCGAATGCGATCTATTTGTACGAATACAGATTTTTGAACATTCCTTTCGTTTCGAATTGAATACCCCAAAAATATTCGTGCAGATCCCTAGTTTGCAGTGCAGGAGAGCGAGCAAGTGCGAAGACCAGGGATGTGGAGATTTCGGACAAGCGAGCTCTGTGTCTGTCCTGCTCTACCGGTTGCTGCCCCCAACGACCTTTTGTGCTCCCGGAGCTTTTGCAGTGGGCAGATTGTATACAGGGCAGCCGCCCCTTTTGCAGGCATCCTCCGTGGCCTCTCCCCACAAGCAAATTCAGCATGCCAGGTTCCTCCGTTTCATGTGCCACAAAGCCTCTCTGCTGGTGGCTTTGTCATGCTCCAAGAGCTTTAACAAAAGGTGAGAGCCCTTGGGGGGCAGCTGCCCCTCTAGACAGCAGTATTCCTCCATCCCTCCCTGCCCTTGGACACATTTCTGTAAGACAGCTATTCACACGATGGTGAATAAAAGAGGCACCTTATACAAGGAAGGCTCACAGTTCCCAGGGACCTAGCATCAAAAATGCAGTGTTCTACGGTACTTTATTGTGAGGAACGTTTGACTGTAACCTGGTCAAGTCTTCCTCCTGGTTGACTATCAACAGTTTGTTCTTTTCATAATTTATCTTCCAGCCAGCCATCTTGGAATTTTGCATGGTAGAAGGCCTGAGTGGGATTTGCCACTTACCATTGGCTCTTGTAACCTGAGAAATTGCTCTGACAAAGTGGGCCAGTTTGGTTTAGTGGTTAGGGAGCAGGACTCTTTATCTGGAAATATCGGGTTTGATTCCTCTCTCCTCCATGAAGCCGGCTGGGTGACCTTGAGCTAGTCACAGCTCTTTTCTGAGCTCTCACAGCCCCATCCATCTCACCGGGTGTTCTGTTGTGGGGAGAAGAATAGAAAAGCTTTGTCAGCCACTTTGAGTCCCCTTAAATGGTTGAGAAGAGCGGGGTAGAAAAGCCAACTCTTCTTGAATTCAGCATGGATCTATTTGTGCATTGTCACAAAGAATGATTTGCTGCATGTAGCACACATCAAATGCAAGCGGTGACTCATGCAGTCCTCCTTACGCTGTACTCTGCAGTAACAAGTGCATTTATATGCACACTGTTATAATATTGGGTTAGGGTAAGAACGGATTTCACCATATTCTGTAGGACAGATTTTGCACATGAGAGACATCCTTTGCTGCCAACTGGCATGGCTGGGTTAGGCAAAGGTGGCCATCAAACCATTGTGTCACCTGCCCTCTTTTGTAGCACTCATGGAGAGCCTACTTCCTTCCACATATTGCTGGACCTCATCTGTAATCAGTTCCAGCCATCATGACGACTGGTCAGAGGGTGATGGTAGTGGAGATATAACGATAACTGCGGGTTGTATGTTCTCCGCTCTTGCTTTTGATCGTAAAGAAGGGGCTTTGTCTATGACCCTTATCAAATGAGACTCCCATCAGCTGTATTCCACTCATACTGTGGTACTCCAGATTGTGATCACGGAATCTGATTACAACAGGATATGGAAGTGTTTTCCTTTGGCTGGGTTCAGCTACTGTAAAACTGCTTAATCAGTATGTGTGCAATTAGTTTATGGTGATTATAGTCTCTGAGTACAAGTGAGATGTTTCCAAAAAGACCATCTTCAGACCTGGACATTTTAGGTAGCTACCACTTAGTTGCGAATCTGCCCTTTCAGAGCAACATGATTGAGAAGTCACTGCAAGCTTGTATAGATGAAACAGCTTTTGGGGGCATACGACTTGATTCCTATTTTTAATTCTGAAGCATGTATAGTTTTAGTGGTGAAGAGTATGCTTACATTTTTGCTAATGTCATTGATTATTTAGGCTGTGGTCCCTTGCCTTCAGATTGTACTGTTTATGTAGAGCTATCCTTGAACACTATCTTGAAGCCGTGTTCAATGCTCTGTTCACACCTAAGTTTTAATCCAGGTTCAGTCCACCTTCAGGGTGGAAGAACACATCAGCAAAGTGATTTGTCACTTTTTCCCCACACTATCTAATCGAAAGGTTTTTTTTGTTGTTGTTTAGTTAGATTAAGCTAAAAACAAAACAGCTTTTCCCTTTGCTAATGCATGATCCCATTCTGAAAGTGGACTGAAGCTGGGTGTGGACCCACCTTAGAGCAAAACGCAGCAGCTAAACTACTGGGTGGCACTTGAAGTAGGACTGAAACTCCATTTTTGAAAGCTTTGGAATCTGATTTCAAATTAATTTAAATATAACTTGGTATATAATTAAAACATGTTTTCATTTGTGCAGTTCCAGTGAAGATAGGAGAATACTCAGAAGCCTCATTTTCACCTGCCAAACTCTGATCTTGTAAACAGTTGCTGGAATGTAGTTTGGGTAGATAACAATGAGGCTTCATTTGCTGTGTTGCCTTGTATAATCGTAGTACAACAGGACCCCATTTAATGCAAGTGTTCCATTCTAGCAAGTTGTCACTTCAGTGTTAGACAAAATGTGTTAAAGTTGGACAGGAATTCTTAATACCAAAAGACGGGGCGATTTTGAACTCCCTGTCCTGTCCACTGGGCAGGAAAGGACACCCCACGAACGAATACTTACCTGATTCAATTGCGGGGCCAGTTCCCTTCAGGATGCCGCCATTATGGGTGTGGCGCCCTCTGGGACGGCGCGTGTGTCAGCACTGTTGCCAAGACAGTGCTGATGCTCTGCTCACATGTAGTTGCATCTATGGTTGTCCAAGGTGCCAACATGCTTGTGCGGCACCTCGGATGATCCCGGAGCACCAGAAGAGTGCAAAAACAGTCCTGGATTCATACTTCTGATTTTAATAGCTTTTACTCTGGGCATCTACTTTAAGGAGTAGTAAAAGTGGTGTAACGAATAAGCCAGAAGCCATCTTGTAACCCAGAAGCCCCAAACCTGAGCTGTGGGCTTAGACATCATTCTGAAAACAGTTTTGGGTAACAGTTACAAAAGAAGAACATGGAGCTCTTGTTCATAGGCTGTGTGTTTTTACACAGATTCTTCCTAAAACACAGAGAGCAGAGCTGTGTCTGTGGCAGAAGTTGTGCTGCTTTCACCAGCAGTTGAAAGCCTCTTGCTGTTTTATAGATTGTGCTGTAAAGATCAGCAAGTTCGTGCTATCTTGTCAGGTTCAAGCACAGCAACGTGTGCAGTGTTAGAGACCCCAGAGGTACACAGTGCACAGAGCATTATGGTTCTGTTCATTCTATAGTTACAGTGAATGATGTCAGAATTCTTGTAGCTCAGACACCGATTAAGGAATAGTTCATGCCAAGGTACCAGTTCACTTTTCAACTTGGCCCCAACCAGTACATCTTGGTATTAACTACCAGTACTGTACCTTGGTAGTTAATACCAAGGTATTTTTATTTTATTTATTTATATTTAAATTTATATGCCGCCCCATACCCGAGGGGCTCTGGACGGCTCACAGCATTTAAAAACAGATGTATAAAAACCTTATCAAAACAAATTTAAAAATGCAGTTTTAAAAATACAAAAAACGTTAAAAACAGCAGTGATTTTCAGTGGGGGGAAGTGTGGGGAACATTTAA
>MTQE01001424.1:9040488-9053218 GCA_014337955.1 Aspidoscelis marmoratus
CAGCAGGGTAGCATTCCCCCTGTCTTTCTCTCGGAGGAGATCATCAACCATTGCAACCAATCAGTGCTGCCTTATACTCATGTTGTACCTGTGTTTATCTGTTGCACTTTTAATCTGTATCTTCACGCATGCATTCTTACTGACTTAAGGTCTCTGATGAAGTGGATTATATTGCTTGGACATTTAGCCGACAATAAAAAGGTTAAGCTTTAATACTGGTACTTTTTTGTGTGTTTGCTGCCAAGTTTGATACCTTTAGTGTTCTAAGACTAATGGTTTGGTAAGGTGTTTTGCAGTTTGTCTTCTCACTCTAGCTAGCTTGCTTCCCTTTTTTGTGGGCAGCAGCTGCAGTTCCACTTTCTGAACATAAAGCTCCTGCCACCATAGAAGGTAGCAAAGACTTATTTCAAGCTGGGAGAAGCCCAAGTCAGACCTTCTAGGTTTTAGGGGGACATCACAAGAGGTGGGCTTATACGGTTGTACTGCCTGTGTAGGGCTTTTAATCTTGTCCTAACATCACAGGTTATAAGAAAAGTAATTCCGCACTGGATCGGACAAGATCGATGGCCTATTTGATTTTCACAAGGAAGGATGTGAGCACACAACTTGCTCTGCTTATAGTCCCCAAGCAGACAGCCTTCAGAGGCAAACCACCTCCTATTACCAGAGGTAGTCATGCGGCTATCAAGAGTTAACATCCATTGACAGCCCTGACTTCAATGCGTTGGCATAAAAACTTAACAAACAAACAAACATCACAGCTGGAGCCAGTACTACAACCTTTGGTAGTAAATTCCAACATCTAATAAGATGTTGTGTAAGCATTTTTTCACTTTTCAGTACCATGCCTTAATATACCTAACACGCCATTCGCCTTTTTACAGCTGATGCACACTGTTTTGCCTCTTTTGTTGAACTGTCTACTGTTAAACTCCTTTCCCTGATGTGTCACAGTCACTCCAATCCTGCTAGTGTAGTTAGGATTTTTAACTCCGGCCTTCCACTTGCTCACCTTGAAAGACATCTGCCATTTTGATGTCCAGTCCCCTGATGTGCCAAAAAATTCACAGCCCTGTGTATTTTTACCAGTCTGAACTATGTAGTATCACTAGCAAACCTAGCTTTTCCACTGGTTACGGCCTATTCTAAATAATTTATAAATACAAATATGTTAAAGTACTGATCCCAAGACAACACCTTAGGGGAGAACATTGGGACATTTCTCCATTGGCTGAAAGAACAGCTTTTCTCCCCTTTCAGACATTATGATATATTGTTTAGACTTTATCAAAAGTTTTTTTTAAAAAAAAATCTAAGTAAATAGATGATGTCTATTAGATTGTCTTAAACACATGTTCATTAAAATACTAAAAAACACTATAGCTAGGACTTTCCCTTATGGTGTTTTTTTTGGTTATAGTTGATCAAGGCCTGCACCCCCTAGCGAGTGCTGATTTTATATGTAATATTTTCTGCTATCTTCTGTGGGACAGATGTTAAGCTGACAGGTCAATATTTTCTTGGGTCTTCTCTTGATCCATTGTTTTTTAAATTAAGAGTTACATTGGCCACGTTCCAGTCCTCAACTACTCAAATTAAGTATAGTGAAAAGTTGCATATTTTTCTTAGAATCTCAACTTCAACTTTAAGCTGGATTGATGTTTACTTTTTCAATAAGGTCAGGCACTTCTCTTGCCACCACAAATTTGCCTCAGTTCTTCAGATTCTCTTTCTGAAAACCTGAGCCTAGGCTCCAGGGATCTGCCCCAAATTCTGTTCTGGGAAGACAGACACAAAGAATTCATTCAGTTTTTCTACAATTTTCTCCTCTTAGCACATATTTAACTCCTTTGTCATCTAGCCCACTTCTTCCTTCAAACTGAAAAGTCTTTTATTATTTGTCTTCAAAGATCTCAAATTTGCTTTATGCTTATTTCATTGTCTGTTTGCATTCTTTTGCCAAAGTTTGTATTCCTTGTTGTTTTCTTCATTTGAACAAGCCTTCTACTTCCTGGAGGGTGCTTTCTTACCCTTGACAACTTCTTTGGCAGTGCAGTCCTCTTCTTGATCTTGATCTTTTAGAAATAGATGGAACTGAGTATCTGTTACTGTGGTTTTAAACAACAACCAAGCCTTCTGGAAAGTTTGCCCTTTTGTGCTCCCATTTTAGTTTTCTTTTTACTAGTTTACTCAGCTTAGGAAGGTTGCTCTTTTGAAGATTTCAGAGCGCTGGACTTCATTTTTCACATGTACAATGCTGAAGTTCAGTACTGCCTCTGCCCTCATCTGTTATGTACCTAACTGCTCCAGCACACATTCATTCACTGTTACTAAGAATGTTACTTCTTTGCCATGGGTTGAGTGAACCTTTACAAAGGCAATATTTGGGTAGTTGAAGTCACCAATTATTACATGATATCATCTTTGGGGTGCTCTTCTGACTTCCTTTTGATGCCAACATCTCATCCATACAATGAGACATTTCAGCTTTTGATGCCTAGATGGTCTTGTGCATGGAGCAGGTAACTTTTCAGAGAGAGCTACCTTGAAAGTCGTGGCTTTTAGCATTCTGCCAAGCAACCTAAATTTAGATTCCAGGACCTTATAGCTGCATTCCAGAATAACATTGGTGTCTACGTGTCCCATGCCTAGGCAGTACATTCCTACTAGATGGTACATTCTACTACCAGAATTCCACTTCCCATGAAAGGAGATTCTTCAGGGTGGGAGGAAACCTGTTTGACCTTCAAGGAATGGGACTTGTAAGGGAGAATTTCCCTCCTTCTCAGATAGATCCTCCCTGAAGGCCCCATCCACTGTATTTTCCAAATGTTCCAAATGGGCCGCTTTGGTCACAAGGAATCAAACCTGTTACCTGAGCACTGAGCAGAAACCTAAGGCCTCTGTCTAGAGGTCATATAGCCGTACATGCCCTTTTTAAACTGGGTGAGAATTCTCGAAGGGGTTGAACAGGAACTAGTCTTTAAAGAATGCCTGCTTGCAGAAGAGATCCATCTCCTTCTGTCCCCACAGAGGGGGAGGACGTCAGTGGTCCTTCTGCACCGTGGATTTTTCCTCTAGCAATGCCTTGTCGAGGACACAAATAGTGCTTTTCCCTCCTGCTTTGTGCTTTCTGCCACAAGCTCAGTGCTCTCCTTTAAAAGGAAAGGAAAGGACACGAGACCGATTAGTCTCTCCTTACTGCTGCTGAGATGTGTAAGGGTATAGTTAATGTATCCTCAAAAGTATATATTTAATCGGCATTTCTTCTCTAGAAAAACTGAGGAAGGCAGAATCTGGGAGAGGAGGTGGAAAAGTGTTGAGCAGAAGCAGTGGGTGTGATTAACCCGCCTACTGAGCAGATCTGTGGGAGCGGAGTATCGACCTCTGAAAAATCAATCGCGGCTGCGGTAGCAGGGCTGACTCTCCTCAAACACACTTTCCCCAAGGTCTTTAGCTAGGGGAGTGTGGCAGCGCTTGCAGCTTCCCTCCCTTTCCCTTTCTGTCTTGATTTCTACCAAAACATACTGAGAGCCCTTTCTCCCCTCATCCTCATCCAGTAACTTCCTTAGATGGGTTATTTTCCCCCTCATCTGAGTGAAATACCTCATGACACAGACACCAGGCTCCTCCTCGCCGCTGCCACCACCTCCTCCTCCTCCTCCTCTTTGCCTCCTTTTTCAAGCCCTTCTTCCCTGCACTGCAGATACAGCAAACTGGCTTCTCTAGGTTCATCTAAATCCTGACTAAAAGAAGGAGCTTTCCTTTCCCTTTCAGCCTGAAACCTGCCAGCATCTCTGGGCTTCCATCCTAAAGCAATCGATGTTAGTGCAAATGTGCTTTGGAGAAGCCGGAAACTCCTAGGAGGAGAAGTGGAAGGTTTCTTCTGTTGAAACAGAGAGACTGAATTGAACCACTCCTTCCCTTATTTATGCTTCCTTGAAAATGTGTTGGGAGAAAGAGGCCTTTAAAATACACACATAAGCTGAGTGGAGACAGCAGCCACAGTGAGAGATGTGTCCTTGGTGCATTTATGCTTTTTACACACAGTTAGTAGATCTCTCCCTCTCCCCATCTCTTATTCTATTCCCCAAAGCAACTCTGTGTGTTTTAAGGTGGAATCCAAAAAGTAGCTGAGTTTCTACACTTTTGGTTTGTACATGATTTGCATGGGGTGTGTTTGGGAAATTAGTAAGTGCCAGTGCACTCAGGAGTGTGTGTAAAATATGAAAAGCTTTTGTAAAGAGACAAGCACAGTGTTCGGGAAGATGTAAATTAGGCTCAGAGGGAAATAAAACAGGACCATTATTAATTTGCAGCGAGGCAGGGGGATATCTTGCTTTGAAATCCCTTCTTTCCAAATTACTTTTCCAAAAAACAATCTTGACACATGAATCCGAAAATCCAGAGTTAAGATGAGCTTTTGATACTGTCTCCGTTCTTACATCTTAGTGGTATTACAAGGGTTGTTACATTCACAAAAAAGTAGATGTTTTAATTAATTGTAGTCATTAGCAAAATATATGTAATAGTCCACGCAATCAAGTGCTGGAAAATTCTGTTAATGGTTCTGTAATGGTTCCACCCTGAGTCCTTTAGCTCTTTTGCCATGTGTCCTTGTTTTAAAAAGTCATTGGAACTGCTTGGGTTACCTCCTGTTTAGACAGATATATCAAGTACCCTACCCATCTTAGTTTTTCTCCTCCTCCTCCTCCTCCTCCTCCTCCACCACCACCACACATGTCTTTTCTTTAGGAGGCTGATGACTGTGAGTTTTCAACATGTCTGCTCCTTTGATTCATGGGTGTCATTGGGACATAAAACATACGTTCTTGTTCTATGCTATTGACCAAACCTGGTTGATTCATCCATCTTTGGCTGTGGTTAATCCTTCAGCCAAAAGAATACCCTTTTCCAGTGGGCAGAACTCATCCCCCCTCTTTTGCTTCTTCTGCCCATTGGTCCATTGATCTTCTCAGAGGTCTGCTATCATCCAAAATTGCCCAGCTATTATGGAAAGGCCCAGGGCGACCAGTGAGGGTCTGTGCCTGCCCCTCCATCTCATTTAGCATGACTGAAATCATGATGCTTCCTGACATTTTAGCTTAGGCCCAGTTTCTGTCATTATTTAGAATATAGACATTGAGAAGTTTTTGTTCAGCAATTGTGGAATAATCATTTTGATTAACATTAAAACCAGAACATCTTTGCCCTGGAATTGGGTACTAGTTGTTGAGAGACTCATTTAAGTACTGGTCTCATAGTTGAACTCCTTTTTTGTAAGAATGCAAAACTTGTAGCTAATGAACTGGGGATGTGATAGTTAAAAAATTAAGTTCACAAAATTTCAAGAGGTCCTGTTAAGTGAAATTCTGTTTTGTGTACATTTAACTGCTCCCAGTTCCATTTGACTGTTGAGGGTGCATCTGGTTGCAATTTTGCTGGTTTAGTCCTAATTTTGATGGATACTGTTGCAACTGTGCACAACTGTATCTTTGTAGATTGGGAACAGACTGGCAAAACAGTGTGGAAATTTCAGGGTTCTTCTCTAATGAAAAATTCACTCACTCAAGCCTTTATTACAGCCATAAACTTAAAAAAAAGGTTAAAAACATCATAGATGAAATCAAAAAATTGTGTTGGCATAAAAGCGTTCTCAAAGCTTACCCGAAATTGAATTTTAGACCCATTCCTAAAGTGAATGATCCTCATAGAAATCTTATCCTAGCACACTTATAAAATTATAGTGGAGTCTTCCCTGACCATAGCAGCTGAGGTAATCAGAGTTATAGTCCAGAGCTACTGGAGGACAGAAGGTTGCAGAAGGCTAAAACCTAGGCTTGAAGCCAAATATTTTGTCCGGGTGTTCTAAATCTGTATGGAATTCTTTGCTTCTGCTGCTCCTGGCTATAAGCAGTATCCTATCTGCCTTTCTTAATACATTTCCTGCCTTTCTTAATACATTTCCTCATGATCTTGCTTTTTCCTTCATTCCTCTTGAACCTCTGTCTCTTCTAATTCAAAATCCTCTGTTAAGATCCCTTTTCTCTGCTTTCTTGGGATTAAGCACCTTCCCTTTTCAAAGTCAGATGGTGACATCCAGACACCCTTGCACCTATAGTTCCTAGCCGTTGAAGTTGGTTAGTTAGTGCCAGTTTACCATTCTGATGCTTCATACAGTCCTCCATGAAAAGGAAAATTTGTGTATATACTAAACGAAGAGACATTATGAGTGAAGTTTTAATAACCATTACCAAATCTGTTTATCCTTTTCTGCTTGGAAGAATAAAATGGAACTTTAAGTATTTTTTAATATTTGTTGATTCTGGTCTGTGACTGTACAAATACATTCATTCATTCAATAAAATGAACCACCTCTTTTATTTAATTCTTTTTGAAGAAATACCAAGAAAGCCATATTTTGAATGCTGAGAGTCATTTTAGATAGCATTTGAATACATCATGGTTGATTAGAAAGGGAATAGAAAACAGGTCAGCAAGTGTCATTGTGCCTCTATAGTGAAACCACATTTGGAACAGTGTGTACAATTCTGGTCACTACGCCTAAAAAAGGATATTGTGGAACTGGAAAAAGGTGCAGAAAAGGGCAGCCAGAATGATCTAGGGGCTGGAATACCTTCCTTATGAAATCAGGCTGTAACATCTGGGTCTCTTCAGCCTTGAAAGGCCATCTTTAAGAGATGATCAGATTGAGGTGTATAAAATCATGTACAGTGAGGAAAAGGTCAATAGAAAAAAAAATACTTTCTCTGTTACACAACCAGGGGGGCACTCTAGGAAGCTAATGGGCAGAAGAGTTAGAACTGACAAGGGGAAGTATGTTTTCACCCAGAGAGTCATCCGTCTATGGAATTTACCACCAGATGAGGAAGTAACGGCACCCAGCCTGGATAGCTATAGAAAGAATTAGATAGATTCATGGAGGGCAGGTTTATCAATGGCTACTAGAATGAATGCTTAAGTAACTCCTCCAGGCTGGCAAGACAGAAGGATGCTTCTAAAGGTCATTTGCAGGGAGTTGAGATCAGGTGAAGGTTTTACCTTTGCCTTCTGCTTGAGATATCCAGAAGCATTTGGTGGACCATTGTGTGAGATGGGATGCTGGGATAGAGGATCCAGCAGAGCTCCTCTAAGATTCTTACATTCTTACGATGTTGTCTACTTTTACTGTAGGACTAGCTTGGGGCCCAAACTCGGTCTAAATCCTAGGATCTTTACCAATCTAATAATTCAATACAGTCTGATGCCTTTTAATTGAGCCCAGTACCTTTGGCAGCCATCCGAGTACAATATATTTCTAGATTAAGACTAAATGTACTCACAGTCAAACCTTTACTGTGAGCTCAGAAACGGAGCTACTTCCTTCTGTAAGATATACGTGTGCGGGGAATTCCTTTTTTTCTTCCCTAGCCCCTCCCTTCCTGAAGGCTGTTTGATTTCAGGCATGGTTTTGTTTTGGTACAAAAAGGTAGTGTGAGCAGCTGATTCTCATTCACCAGCCACAAGTGTTCTCCTGCTGGCATAAGGTTGAATTGGGCAAGCAATTGCAGCTGGAACAGTTATAGTTTTTGGAGCCCCTGTGGGCTTCCGCTATCAGGTCACATCCCAAAATAACACTGGGCAGTATTTCAAGTGAAGAAACAGAGGCTTTGGGGTTGCAGCCAGCCTGGAGTGTGAGATTTCTGTGTGAATACTTGGAATGCCTCCAACATTTTTGATCTGCATGGCAGATGAGCAATAAAATGCATAAAAAACACATTGGAAGCACGTGAGGAAATTCTCCAGACCAAAGATATTTCATTCATGCTGGCAGAGTTACGACTGTTGATTTGCACCTCCTGGTTTCTTTCTTTTTTTTCCCCTTGCCTTATTGGCTGCATTTAGAAAAGGAAGAAAGAATTAAACTCTGATTGCAGCTCATCTGCTTTATGAAGGAATTGCTGTTCAGTTGCATCCTTGGACCAGAGATTTAAAATTTGGATAGATTCTTTTAAACGTTTCTAGATTTTGAGGGATTTGTGACGCATTGGAGCAGGTGATGCCTTCTGGAGGGGAGATCAGAGTTAATTGCACACTTTATTTATGACATTTCCATTTTCCTTTCTTCCAAAGTGGTGGAACGCTGTTCTCCTCCTGAAGCCTGTTTTCTAGCCCTGCAAATGTCTTTCGAGGCATTTATACGTTATACTTTGAATCATCCGTGGTGATCGTGTAGCTTTAATTTAAAGTCTTTCCAGATGTTGCTCCAAGAACGACCTCAAGATTCTTAAACTGAGAAATGCTAAAAGTTATGTTGAGGCAGCGTTCCCAGAGGGTCCTGCACATCCCAGTTCCAAAATGTAACGTTTTCTGTTTAGAAGAAATGGAAATGTCTTTTGATCCCTTTTTGATTTTGTGATTCAGTCTCTTGTTCAATGATTATTTTTAAGTCTTTCTCCAACATCCATATTTTAGATTGTTCTTGAGAAGTCAAGACATCTTCTGTGACGCTGAGGAATAAATCCTTTGCTATTTTGGAACCTGCTGTGCTTTTAACTAATAAATCACTTTAATTTTTTTAACTGGAGGTTCTAAGTGGCAGCACCAGATTTATCCAGGTACAACACTGTCACTTTTTCTCCTGTGTTTTACTTGCTTGATACTCTTCCTCCATATCAGCATTAAATTCATTTTAAAACAAATGCCTACATTTCTGATTCTGATTTTAATAAAATTGACTGTCATTCTCAAAATAGCCAGTGTATATTCTTTTCTTGGAGGCCATATGTTACTGTTCCTATCCCCAATTAATTGGGTACTGCTCAAAGCAAAGTATCTGTGTAGTAAGTTGCCCTGTGGGAAAAGATCTACTTCTTCCTAAATGAATAAATCTTCAATAAGTATTTCACAGCTCCAAGGTAGACTGAGAACAAAAGAACCATCAATTACTAATACTGTATTCTTAAAGTTCCCTAGTTAAGGCCTTTTAGACTTCACCATTGTACAGCTGACTTAAGCTGTTAGCTTGGTTTTTCTAATTGACAGATTAGCACCAACCAATTAAGAAAATCTTCGAGATGCATAATTAAGATCAAAATATTTTAACAGTCTGGGCAAGATCAACTGGTCTTATCTATAATATTCAAACCTAATGGTATCAAATCTGGTGTACTCAGTTTTATAGATTAACTAAATATTTGACAGACAGCTGTGTGAAAAACAAGGTCAAAGAATTTCAAGTTTTGTCAGTAAAACAATGGATACTTTCCAAGCACATTACTAGCTAATACTTTCTTCCAAAAGCTGTAACACCCTTCAGCTTTCATTGCCTCAAACTGCCACACGAGACTCACACGAGATTCTAATATAGGGTGGAATACAACAATAAAGAGTTAAAATCCATAAAACAGACTAAAACATAAGATGTAACACTCCCTCTTTGGCAAAAAAAACTTTCAGGGGAAGCTGAACGTCAAAGGTCTAGATGAGAGAAGGCCTCATGTGCTGCTGAGGGTTCTAGAACTATAAGATCTTTCTGATCTTATAGCATGGGCAGATCTATATAAGAAAAGGTTTTCCTTCAGATATTTCAGGCTCAAGATAACTTGTTTTTATTAATGTTTTGCGATCCAAAACTAGTACAAATTTAAAAGTGAAAACAAGCAGGTAGTATACAAGCTTCCAAAGTGTAAAACAGACAAAGCTGAAATGAATGAGCTTATTACAGTCACAGACCAAGGCCATTTCTGCATCTGCCTTCCTGTCCTGTTCACACTAGGGCTGGAACACCTCCCTTACAAAGTCAGACTACAGTATCTAGGCCCCTTCAGCCTGGAAAGACGGTGTTTAAGAGGGGACCTGAATGAAGTTTATAAAATCATGCACGGTATAGTAAAGTTGGACAGATAAAAATTCTTTTCTTTATCACACACCACTAGAAGCAGGGGGCATTCTATGAAGCTGATGGGTAGGTGAGTCAGATCAGACAAGGGGAAATATTTCTACACCCAAAAGGTCATTGGTCTATAGAATTTTCTTCCAGAAGAGGTGGTAACAGCAACCAGCCTAGATGGCTTTAAGGATGGGTTAATTTATGGATGACAGATGTATCAGTGGCTACTAGAATGGATGCCTAAGTACATCTTTCAGAATGGGGGGACAAGCAGGATGCTTCTAAGGCCATTTGCTGGGATTCAGGAGCAGGAGAAGGTTTGCCCTTGTCTCTGCTTGAGATGCCTAAGGGCAATTGGTGCGCCACCTTGTGTGGCAGGATGCTGGACTACATGGGCTGTGGCCTGATCCAGCAGGGCTCCTCTTATGTTCTTATGTCACTGAGCTCAGTCCAGTCACACGACCAATCCCCAGTAGGGCACCACCATTTTGTTTGAAGCAGCCTGCGTGTGTATCGTCATGATGACGCTCTGTGCACGTCCAGTCACATCAGGAGTCATCTGTTGTACCAGCACACTTGCATGGTACCACACATGACCCCTTGCATCGGAAATGGTGTGCGTGGTTGCTGTGTGGATGGGACTGGTAAGGTTAATCTGGATCTAGTAGATCCGGATTAAGGGAAGCACCCAATATGTTTCCACAGGAGGTGTAGCACCCATTAGAAATGGGTGCTAACACCCCTGCTGTGGAAACAGCTTTGCACCCATCTGGGGAATCTGGATCGACCCACAAGGGGTCAGTCCATTACCCCAGGTGTTTTGGGGGGCAGGGAGGTGCAGTCTTCGAAGCAACTTGGAAGTGATTTCGAAGTGACTTTGAAGCCAATGTTGGGGGAGGTCAAAGGTGCATCCCCGCCCCCTAGCCTCCTTTGGACCCCATTGCCCGTTTCCAGTGGAAACAGGCTCCCTTTAATCTGGATTTTCTGGCAGAAGACCCCATTGTACACCCCATTAATGGGGTCTACAGAAAATCCGGATTAAAGGCCAAAAAAGATCCGGATTTCCCCCACGGCAGTGGAAACAATCGGGTTCAAAATGGGTGCCATAGTGGAAATGGGATCATCCGGCTCACAGCCAAAAGGTACAAAAATGGGTGCAAAAATGGGTACAATTGACAGTGGAAAAACACCCTTGGTGGGATTGGTTTGCTTGTGGTACACGATTTCATGCACCACAGCTAGTTTGTGATAGGTTAACATCTGGGCAGGCAAGGGCATTTCTAGGCTGTAAACTCCTCCTTCAAGTGCAGATGCATCTGCCCAGATGTTAAACCTATTGCAAACTAAGAGGTCAAGTGCGAACTGGCCTCAGGAATAAAACAGACAAATCAGAATTGTATGCAATTCCATATATTTGGTTGCAACTCCTTTTCTTAGGGAAATGAACTTTTATAGCCTCACAGGAAATGGTTCCAACAGCCAAGTTGTTTTAGACTATTGCATTGCTTTTACGCTTCCTATCAACTGCCTGTTAAATACACAGGCAGCTTGCTTGAACATTGATTCTTTTCAGGTATGCCTCCTCTTATCTCTCTCACCAAATTAAATGATATTTAGATATCTTAGGGTTACCCATTGTTGCAATTCAAGAAAGGTGTCTTGTTATCTGAAAGACGGATGATTGGAAAATGCAAAGGATGTTGATCTTTCTCTAATCTGCCCAATTTTCAACAGTTTTATAATTATTTATAATCGGTTTTAGCCTGGTTTTTAACATGTACTTTTCTTCTTCTTTGTAAACTGCTTTTTTAGGAAGCAGCATAGAAATATTTTAAATAATAAACAATTATCAAGACTACTAATATTCCTTTTATTGTGCCTCTGGAATCTGCAAGAAAAGTTAGTTTTGTGTTACGTGATTTCTGAAATCGCTTTACACTCTTCACACTTTAAAAGTTCTGTGTGTGCACTGTGGAGTTAGGTGAACCCTCATTTTGGATGTTAAAACGTGGATACAGTCTGCTCCTAACTCTATCCACTTCTTTCTGCAAATGCCCCTTTTGGGCAAAAGTAGATAATTTTATTGTAGTGCTTGATCAAAGCTTATCCAATGTATAGATAATTGTGTGCACTTTTCCTCTTTCTGATATCAGCTGCCATTTACAGAAAAAAAAAATTAGTGAATTTTGTACTGTAACATTTCTTCAGTTCTGAAACAGCGCTGTAAATTTGTTAATGTGCTTTCCAATTTCAGTCGGTAAAGTCTGTCTGTTTGAGGAATATAGCAATACAAATGTGATTATTTGATTGTGGAGAAAAACAAGAACCAAACGTATGCGTTGAAATATACCTTGTGACAGTGCTGAATGCATGACATGAACTTTCCCAGAGTAAAAAACTGGCAGTGTTTTGGGAGATTTAATATTTAACCTAAAACTAAGAATAACATGTTAATAAAGGGGGCAGCATAACATGTTTTATTTGCAGAAGGTTGAATTACTCAGCATTCCAAATCTGCAGTCCTTCTTTCAAAGGAACTGTAACTTTGTAGTTACTCAAACATGATTGAAACGTCTGGATCCAGATCCATAGAATGATTCCCTGCCCCCAATGGGCTTCTTGAAGGAAAAACTGTAGTGGTCACTGTGAAGTTCTTTAAATTATTCTTCTACTTCTAAACCCAGAGGTATAGAGTTATAAGGTGGTCTGTAGTTTCATCTGAAAACTCAGCTTCTGAATTTTACTACCAGAAAAGGAGGTGACAGCAACCAGCCTGGATAGCTTTAACAAAGGATTAGATAAATTCATGGAGGACAGGTGTATCAATGGCTACTAGAA